>LGRX02034248.1:0-127326 GCA_001247695.2 Cymbomonas tetramitiformis | reverse complement strand
GAGAAGGCCGCCAAGAAACAGAAGGCCGAGACCGAGAAGGCCGCCCAGAAAGAGAAGGACGATGCCGAGAAGGCCGCCCAGAAAGAGAAGGCCGAGACCGAGAAGGCCGCCAGGAAAGAGAAGGCCGAGACCGAGAAGGCCGCCAGGAAAGAGAAGGCCGAGACCGACAAGGCCGCCAGGAAAGAGAAGGCCGAGACCGACAAGGCCGCCAAGCAACAGGCAGCCGCCGCGGCGGGGCCTATACCTAAGCGGCAA
Organism: Cymbomonas tetramitiformis; assembly: GCA_001247695.2. Lineage (NCBI taxonomy): Eukaryota > Viridiplantae > Chlorophyta > Pyramimonadophyceae > Pyramimonadales > Pyramimonadaceae > Cymbomonas > Cymbomonas tetramitiformis. The sequence continues at coordinate 127,071 of LGRX02034248.1, read as the reverse complement.
GCACCTAAGGCACAAGGCGGAAAGCCGGAATCCGATGCCAAGAGACGTAGACGGCAATGATGATTCCCTGGTGGGACATGGTGCTAGCACCTAGGTCAATATTTGTTGATAGTCTTAATAACCTATTGTCTCAGTGCAGAAGTACGCTGATGAAACACGTATGGTATATCTTGATATGACAATTGTAAATAAAGTATATTCTCCAAAGGTATGGGCGACATATGTTGTTGTGGAACCGATGTCCTTTATGGAGCGGGTGACATGCCTCCGCTTTCATTGTGATTGCCTGATTATATTGGTTAAATGAAGTTGAGCGGTACCACGACGACCATTGAGGTATAAAACCTATTGTTTCCCCTCTCTTCCAAAATCATTTCCCCGCTCGACACTTCATCGACGCACCTTTATTCCCATCCATCTCAGTTCAATCAATTCCAATGACAATACTTGCTACTTTGCGGAAGGAAAATCCAGATAAAAACATTTGGTTACTATGGTTCCCCGAAGAGTCCTCGCCCTCAGAACTAGCGCTCAAGAAATCGATGGAAGAGGACCATAAGATACAATTTCAAATGTATGACGCAAGCGTGCATGATAATCTGCCTTTACGGATGAAATTTTTGTACCCAGTTTGCCTGCACTGCGGGCTTCAAGATCGTTCACAACTTGCAACGTGTACCGGCTGCTATCTTGCGAATTACTGCAAAGCCCCCCAAACTTGTCGGAAAGCTGATTACGCACGGCATAAGTTTTTCTGTCGTTTTGCAAGGGGTCATATATTAGGACAGCCATATGCAAGATGCCGACCTTTGTTTAAGTACCCGGGGGATACGCGGCATCCAGCAGAACCGAATTCCATGAGTGCTTGGTCCTATGGGGACTACCTGCAGTTTCTAGCCTTTTGGGAAATCCAATGCGTCGCATGTTTTGCAGGTCGGCCAAAGGGTCGCCCCGTCGTGAGACAGCAGATATCTGGCGGGCAAATCGTTACCTCGGTGCGCATTGAAATGCGGGACGCCACAATTTTCAAAATCCCTCACTTTCAGAAGTATACAGCAAGAATGGGGTTTGTATACTCCAACTTACACGCTCCAGATTTTGTATATTCTTATCCATTTTACCGTCTCACTCCGTTTGGTCGGTTGATGATGTGCATCTGCAAGTTAAGGTGCCCGAAAATCATACTTCAGAGGTTGCTTTCATAGAATGATTGGCAATGCAGACAGGATAATCATGGACTTCGCAGACACGCCTTCGTCGCAAAATAATAGTAGATATGTACTTGTAGGTCCTTCGATCCGAGCGGACTAGTACCGGGTATCTGATAGGCTAATAATTCGACAGGTCCAAGACTTTCCAAGATCATAAGCTCTATTTCTTGCCTAAACTACTCATTTGTCCCTTTTTCCCGTCAGCGACGCACCTGCTTCTACTTCTACCATAGTCATGCCATCCAAGCGGCAGTCTGTTTTCACATACATCGACCAGTTTGCCAAAAATCACGGGGAGTCTTACCCATGCAGCAGTACAGTTCTTCTTCCGCCGGGTATGACTATCCAAAAGTTGTGGGAGAACTACAATACACAATGCGTCGACGGCGAAGGCATGGAATGCTCACTCAGCCTTTTTTGTCGTGTGTTCAGAGAGGAGCTTAGCTCTTGGGTCAAGTTCCGTCGGATGAATTGATGCTATATAGCGACAGCATATAGCTTTGTCATTGAGCAAATTGACTTATCGTTGGAACACCGTTAAATATGATTGTATTCGAACATATTTTGAATGAAATTATTATCGACGTTTCACATTTCCAATGTTGTGACATGCTATGTTTGTGACATGCGGGCCTTCGATCCGACCCACCTGAAAGAGGTCATTTGATAGGCCAACTGAAATCACGACGGCCACACGACTGAGATATTTAAGCACCTACCTTGTCCTCACAACTCACTTTTCAGCTTGGCACTTTACTTTCTTCACCTGCCACCTCATCCAACCATGCCATCCAAGCGAGAATGTATTGTTGCCTATGTTCTTGGCATGTATGCAACATGCCCTACTGCCCCCAGAATGAGAATGAGGAATTTTGACTATCTTCCTCATGGTATGACTGTTCGAATGTTGTGGAGGAACTACAATGAATGTTATATGTGCAGGAATGCGGAAGGCAACAAATGCACGTTGGGGTATTTTCGATGTGTGTTTCGAAACGACCTTGCCCTTCGGTTCAAGTTCCGACAGGTTGTTGGATGAGCATGTATACTCCGACGAGCAAGGCGTCGCTCACATAGGAACCCCAGTGACAATGCCGGTTCCCACGGACTATATTCCCGAGTTGATCGGCGCCGATGCCTCTCCCGAGAATGATGATGATGGAAAGTGGTGCAACTGCCGTTAGGAAACAGATACGCTTGTGTACAGTCTTTATTTTATATTTGCAAGTTCACATTAGATACTTACACTAATGTATTATTCTGCTAGCTTAATACACCGACACTTACCCTTATTTATGTGCTCCTAGACATCCTAGACAATTATTTGGTGTATATAGATTAAATTTGTATGATGATATATATTTGTGTATCATATGCTAGTACCCATCTCAGTTGCAACTTGTTTTCTGGGAATTTAAGCATCCGAATATGCACATCCATAAACGTATACCGTGCATGCTGACCTAAATTGCACAAGGATGTGCCCATATTTGCATACGGGAATCGGCGACTAAGTGATCCCGCATGTGCGAAATATACGAAGCTGATTGGACCAAAAGTACACTACTCTTGCACGACCCGCGGTCCACTCACGACCAGGTACGAAAGCTCTTGCCCGACCCTTGAAGATTCATTTCCCCTTGTTTCTTCTAACATACGCACCTTCAACCATACCTTCAAACATCTGCTACTTACCTTGAAAGCATTGCCATCTGCAGGTATTATAGCTCCACATTTATCCTCACAATATATATATTTTCGACTTTTGCTATGGGCGACGCTCGCTTCAACTGCTAATCACCTTGCAAGCATTGTTATCTACAGGTATAAAATCCTGCAATATCGTGGCCACGTTATGCCTTCAATTCTACGATTCGGAGTTTATGGGACACGCGATCGCGATGAAGCCACTGCAGACGCTATCAATACACATGGAATGGTCCACATGCGATGTCCTTAATGCAATGTAGACAGCTGGATGATATGTAAGTTCTTAAACATCCCCTACGAGGACAGACATGTCCGACAGGACTTAGGGATCGTTTGGTGGCGCTACACCTGGAGAATTCGGAAATACATGTTTTTTGACCTTCAAGAACCGGAACTTTATCCCGATCAGAGCCCAATAGGGAACGAATGGGTTACCCCAAGGACACTGGTCATTCCAATCGACGTCACTTGGGCGCTTATTATTCCGCGGCATCAACGAGAAGAGGAAATCGACCTATATTGCGTGCGATGCAATTGCCTTGACCAATAAAGCTCTGCCATTTATGTTTTCCGATAGAGCGTCAACATTGCCGTCAACGTTACCTCGCTATCGAGGGAAATAAAACCTACAAGTACCGCAAATAATTGTGGATTGAAGATATAGATTCCAATGTATCAGCAATATAGTAGCCTTAGCACGGTGAAATGATCGAAATCTCTTGCCTAGAAGACATCATAGACAAATATTTGGTGTATTTTGAATAAATTTCCATAGTCCACGTGCTCGTCCTGGGACATATGCACATCCATAAACGTGTACCGTGCATACTGACCTAAATTGCACATGGATGTACCCATATTTGCATACGGGAATCGGCGACTAAGTGATCCCGCATGTGCGAGATATACGAATTTGATTGGACCAAAAGTACACTACTCTTGCACGACCCGCGGTCCACTCACGACCAGGTACAAAAGCTCTTGCCCGACCCTTGAAGATTCATTTCCCCTTGTTTCTTCTAACATACGCACCTCCAACCATACCTTCAAACATCTGCTACTTACTACCTTGAAAGCATTGCCATCTGCAGGTATTATAGCTCCACATTTATCCTCACAATATATATATTTTCGACTTTTGCTATGGGTTTCGCACGACTTTCGCTTCAACTGCTAATCACCTTGCAAGCATTGTTATCTACAGGTATAAAATCCTGCAACATCGTGGCCACGTTATGCCTTCAATTCTACGATTCGGAGTTTATGGGACACGCGATCGTGATGAAGACGCTGCAGACGCTATCAGTAAACATGGAATGGTCCACCTGCGATGTCCTCAATGCAATGTAGACCGCTGGATGATATGTAAGTTCTTAAACACCCTCGAGGACAGACATACGGGACACCGACAGGACTTAGGGATCGTTTGGTGGCGCTACACCCGGAGAATTCGGAAATACATGTTTTTTGACCTTCAAGAACCGGAACTTTATCCCGACCAGAGCCCACTAGGGAACGAATGGGTTACCCCAAGGACACTGGTCATTCCAATCGACGTCACTTGGGCGCTTATTATGACGCGGCATCAACGAGATGAAGAGAAAATCGACCTATATTGCGTGCGATGCAATTGCCTTGACCAATAAAGCTCTGCCATTTATGTTCTCCGATAGAGCGTCAACATTGCGGTCAACGTTACCTCGCTATCGAGGGAATTAAAACCTACAAGTGCCGCAAATAATTGTGGATTGAAGATATAGATTCCAATGTATCAGCAATATAGTAGCCTTAGCACTGTGAAATGATCGAAATCTCTTGCCTAGAAGACATCATAGACAAATATTTGGTGTATTTTGAATAAATTTGTATGATGATATAGATTTGTGTATCATATGCTAGTACCCATCTCAGTTGCAACTTATTTTACGGGAATTGAAGCACCTGAATACGCACATTCATAAACGTGTACCGTGCATGCTGGCCTAAATTGCACATGGATGTACCCATATTTGCATACTTGTACATGATATGCACGCATATGAACAAAAATGCAACAAAAAATCTACCGGGACTCGCCGAGTACGAAAGCATCATGCACAAATAAATAATTTGAGTAATATTTTGTAATAAAAATTGCGGGACGACCTACGTGTCGCTTACGTGTCGCTTACGTGGCACATTTCAGATGACGTGGCAATAACTTTTAGACGACGAAAATTGTGTCAAAATGAAGGTTTTTAGACGACGATCGAGATTCATTTATTCCCAATAGTCTGTTCAAATAAAATGACGTATATCACCGACAAAAAATACAATGTCATCCCATGCCATATGAAGTCACAGTGACACTGACGATGACGCCTGAGACAGTCGAGTGACACACGACATCGACATCGAGGATCGACAGTGGCATGGCAGTGGATGTGGTGTCCACTGTAGTCAGTACTGTGTCACTGTGTCACTGTAGTGGTCAACACCGCACCGCACCGACCGACTGACATGACATGACGAGGTATCCGTTTTTGGTTTTGAATTATTTCAACAGCCTTCTACACTCCGGTGTCTACACACTGAGACAGTGAACAGTCTGTACTGTAGCAGTGTCACTCGACTGTAATGAAATAACACTTCCGTGTGCAGCAGCTGCTGCTGCTGTGCTTGACCTTGTTTCAAGTGCGTACTCGCTCTCGCTCATGTATTTTTTATTTCTACCGTAACTTTATGCTTGCGAGGATGTTTTCATGTGTAGCCACGATTGTTTTGCTGCGCGTCTTGGTCTTTAGCCAAGTGCGTAGGGGTGTCAAAAAGAGAAATTGGTTTCTTGGTTCCTAGTCCAATGGACTAGGACAAGTTGGTTCGAATCCGACTCACCCCGCTGAATTTATTATTTTCTTGTGGCTACTTGCTAACTTGTTTTGCTTTTGCGCGCAGAAATGAAGCTGATCTTTAGTTCTTCTAGTCTTTGAGCTCTTCGAGCGATTCGAGCTCTTCGAATTCTTTCATTGGTATGGTTCTCTCATATTGTTTACATGATCTGTCGTCAGTTTCCCTTCAACGCGTTTTGATCATACTTATTGAGACTCCTTGTGTGGGTTGGGTTTTTCAAACGCAGGTACATTGGAACGATTTCTTTTCTTTCTAGAGTAGAGTAGAGTAGAGTAGAGTAGTTTGATTATCTCGCAGACTTGTTGTACTAGTGATATGTTGACTTTTGTTTGCAGAGTAGAGTAGGCTGTTTTTCGCAAGATCGCGCGTTTTGTTGAACTTTTCTTTTAGAGAATTGTGATCAACAACTCGCAAACATATTAGTGTTTAGAAAGCAGTGTAAATATAGTTGAATGATGGATACTACGTTCTTATTTTGTCTTCTATTCATTGTCATGCATACTTTGTGTATACCCATATTGCATTTGCGCATTCTAGCGAAAGAATTGTGTTCTTGAAAGCATCATTTTGCCACAAACAACATGAATGCACATTTGTACACACCCCGCCACATATGAAATTATGCAAGCTTGTATGGTGTGTGTGCATCTATCATGCACACACACAACATTCGTGTTTGTGTTTACAACTTCAATAGTGTGTACGTGTGTAGCAAGTGAACGCGCGTATGCTTTTAGAATGGGATAGCACAATGGTATGATACACTATTTGAACACTAACACTAGATTATGTGCACACTAACCGGTCGTTAGTGTGCACAAGGTTAGTGTGCTGTTAGTGTAGTGTTAGTGGTATATTAACGATATCCTAACGACACACTATCGGTATACTAACCATCCGTTAATGCTCAAAGTTAGTGTGCTGTTAGTGTAGTGTTAGTGGTATATTAACGATATCCTAACTACATACTATCTGTATACTAACCATCCGTTAATGCTCGCAGTTAGTGTGTCGTTAATATACCGTGAGTTAGTGTACCGTTAGTGTGCCGGTTAGTGTGTCAGTTAATGTCCTAACCACGCGTTAATCGTTTGAGTTAGTGTGTCGTTAAGGTACCGTTAAGGTATGTTGCACAGAATGCATGCCCTAACGGTACCTTAACGACGCAGTTAGCGTGCTATTAGTGTATGTACAAGCACACTAACGCGTCGTACTCTTTTACAGTTAGTGTGTCGTTAGTGTACCGTTAGTGTACGTACTAACATTTTCTAAAATGGTAGGGGATGTGTGGGGTGTGGGGTTCGCCTTGGACCTCCTCACCCTTCGCATGTGCCCTCTGTATTATAAGGATCTTCTGCAAGAGTGGAGTTCTAAGACGGCCGAGGGCAGGGAGAAGCGGGCTCTCGGCATTCAGCAGTTCACGTTGGCTGTGAAGGCCTTCCACCAGCAGAAAACAGAGGAAAAGAAGCTGCTTAAGGAGAAGAAGAAGAAGGATGGGGTCTCCGCGTTGGCGGCCTCACTTCTCTCTGGGGAGTCCCCTTCTGCCGCCCTTATGGCCCGTGCGGGCATCCCGCAGACTCGCATTGTTGGCGGCCGCAGGCGTGACGAGCCCAGACACCCGCCACAGGCTCGGGATGCTCAGCCGCAGGCATCCGGACAGGGTGCTCACCGGTCTGGGGGCGACAGGGGTACGGCTCCCCGCGCCAGACCGGCCCGCGGCGGGAAGAATCGACAACAGAACATGAAGGGGCACAGGAAGGGCTCCCACCCTTCCCCTCATGCCCCTCCACCGCGGACTCAGGGGCAGCGGCAGCCTGCATCCGGTGGTTCACCGACTGTCTTGAGAGTGACCCGAGATGCACAAGGCCGCCACTCGGTCCAGTGTTGGGACTGCGGCGGCCCTCACTTCCGCCGTGACTGCCCTGGAGGGGTGCAGAGTGCGCATGTGGCGGGGTTCCACCCCGAGGGCACGCCGATTGCAGACATCCTGTCAGAGCTGGATGCGGCTTTCCTCGATCCGGAGGAGGAGGTTTACGAATCATGCTTGTACTCTTACTCATTGGAGCTCGGGGAGGCACCGCTTGACCTCCCCGCGGCTCAGGCGGCTGCCGTTGTGCCGCACTCTGCCGTTGACAGTGAGGAGCCGTAGACTGAGTCGGAGTGGGCTATCTGGGACTCATGTGGCCGCTCGGAGGAGCAGTACTACGACGCTGTCAACCGCTTCAAATCGTACCAGAACCCTGACGATGGGGACTGCCCCGACGGTGAGATGACACCTGCTCAGCTCCACGTTGCCGTGCACCAGCCTTCGGACCCTGCCATGTCTATGCAGCACTTCAGTGTTGAGCCACAGCAGCTAGCGGTGCCGGCAGCCGACGTACAAATCACAACAACCAACACCGAATTCCCTGGAGTTGTGCAGCTGGTGAGCACGGCACCGCCGTCCCGGCCCAGGGGTCCGGGTGGCCCGGGCCGCAGGCCCTATGGGGCGGGTCACTTCATGTACATGAGTCTGCTGTGCATTCTAGCATTCTCTGGCACGGCAGATGCGGTGCAGTCTGGTGGTGCCTCCGGTGCTGTGCTGGAGGTGCACCCACGGGCTCTGGTGCTTTGGCATGCTATCACCTGGGGTCTGGCTATCTCGGCTTGTCTTCCTGCCGTTGGTGCCAGGACTCCCGTACGCACCTGGCGACACCTTGTCAACCGGCAGTCACCAGCGGGCGGGCCCCAGCCCTCAACAACCCAGCCTCCGGCGGGTGAGCCCCGTACCTCTCACCGCTCCTCACCAGTCTGGACTGCTGTTCTGGTTATCTGTAGCCTGGCCCTGTGTACCTCGGCACTACTGTTTGGGTACTCTCTGGGTCTGCAGGCAGTCAGTCAGTCAGTCAGTCAGTCAGCTTACCCCACCAGCAGGGGGGTCCGTCGGCCGTTCTGCTGGTCAGCTTTTCTCAGCTGATGGACTGGCTACCGGTGATACCGGCTTATGTCTGGTCTCTGGTTATGCTGTGGGTACTTATGCTTCTGTGGAGCTTGGTGTACTGTCTGGTCAGCTTGGGTCAGTTACAGTGGTCTACCCTCTGGTACCCGCTGGCTATACTGGTATTCTGGTTTATGGCAGTGCAGAGTCAGTTCCATTGTATGTGCCCGACGAGGAGTGGGCTGCTTCTGGATTCAGTTCTCTGGCCAGTGTACTGTCCCTGCACCCGTCCGGGTTGACAGAGGCATCGTGTGTGACTCTGGGGCCACATGTGTCATGTGCGGGGACCTGTCGGCCTGCACCGACGTGGACTACACCCGTACGGTGGCCTTCACCATGGTCACGGCTGGGTCTCACAGGACGGATGCTACTGTGACATTCCATCTGTATGGGGTCTGTATCCAGGACGGAGCCATCGACCACTTCGTTCTCCCAAACTCACACTATAAAGCCGGCTGCCGCACTCTCCTGTCTTCTCGGGTTATGCTTTCCCTCGGCTTCGGGTCCCCTGACCTTGTGTCCCTCACTTACACCCACCTGCCTACTGGCCGTGTCTATCGGATCATTGACTCTGGCACAGACTATATGTGGGCGGAGGTCCCTGAGGGGGCGGCCAGTGCACTCACCCAGACTGTCTCACGTGTCCGCACCGGTGAGATCTGTGACTGGATGTGGGCACGCTCAGAGTATGCCAAGTGGGCTTTCCTGAAGGGCTCGCCCGCTGCACTGGCCAAGACCGGGGAACACAACTTTGACATCTCCCTCTTCGGGGACGACCTCCCCCCCGGTGTGGGTAACAACCAGACCTGCCCAGTCAGGTATTCACTGTCTGATTCCTGCTGGGGTCACCTCTGGGCCGGTGCCTATATATACGGCAACCCGCCCTTTGACAGACTCACCTGTGAGCGGATGCTCAAGAAGGCCAACCGAGACTTTGCAACCGACCCCGAGCACACGGTATTCCTCTTCCTGATTCCCCAGTCACACCTCGGTACCTTCAGGCAGCACCTTATTCACTGGGAGGTGCTACATGTGTATCCGGCTGGCACAGAGGGCATATTCAGCTACCGTCGTGAGCACACCTATGCTGGACGGCCCCTTCAGTCGGCTGGCTCGGAGGGCGGGGGGGACCGTGTCTTCATTGCTGGTACCCCGTTCCCGGTGGCTATCATCTACCGTGATCAGTACACGTCCATGAGGTTCACCCCTGAGAGGTGGTGCCATTCCGCATATGCACATGCTCATTGTCTCAGGCTGGCTCAGCTCATGGACCTTGGTGTTGACATCGCCCGACCTGGCACTACAGTTACCCGGGAGCAGCTGCTGTCTCACAGGACCTGTGCTGAGGCCTGTGCTGTGTGTGCCCGTATGCGGACAGTGCAGCCGAGTCCGAAGCACCCTCCGGCTGACAGATACAGGGCTCAGAAGCCTGGATCTATGTGGGCTGCTGATGCTACAGGCCCGATCACGCCTATTGGCTATGACGGGTCGAGGTACCGCTGGACCTTTGTGGAGTTCACTGTGAGGTTTACACTTTGCTACTTCTCTGCTGAGAAGTCAGCATACAGCTTCATTCTGGCTCAGTTCCTGGCAGATGTTGTTCATCACGGCTTTGCCTGCACTGGCCTGGTCCTCCGCACTGATTGTGCCCCGGAGCTGTGTGACCCTGCAGCACAGGCTCTGTACAAACACCATGGCATCAAGCACCTGCAGTCGTCACCCACCCTGCACTGGCAGAACTTCATGGCTGAATATGTGATTGGTAAGATCTCGCCGGTCTCCCGTGCACTCCTGGAGACAGCCGGTATGGACCTCACCTGCTGGCCTCTTGCAGACAGTCATGCCTACCTGCTATGGGATATCCTGCCTCATGGGCGGGACGCCGTGGTGCCATTCTATCACCTTATGGGCTATCACTTTACCTACTCCCGTATCGAGATATTCGGCACCCTGTGCACTGTGGCCATGGATGCTCAGCAGATGCGGGCCCGCCATCCGGGGGTCTCCAAGAAGCGGACCCCCCGGGCCTGGCAGGGGCGGTTTGTGGGCATCAGCCTCAGGTCCTCGGCCTACAAGGTACTGGACCTGGAGAGAAACAAAGTTGTTTCCGAGGGCCGGCCGGACTTCATCAGAAACTACTCAGAGTTCGGGCAGGTGATGTCATCGTTCCCTGCCCCCGCTCCCGACGAGCAGCACTCCGCACCCGTGCCCAGTGACAGGCCGGAGCCGTGGAAGGACTACACCACTGACATGGTGGTGACGGTCCATTCCGTGGCTGCCTATTATGACACCCGGGACGGTGAGACCTATGCCACCGTACAGTTGCTTGACACTGGTTCAGCAGACACTTTCTGGACCACCGCCCAGCAGTATGTCATGGCTGACCCTGCGGGCACTGCTTGGTTTGACTTGGTCCACTGGCTGGACCGCCGCAGGGTCATTGACTGTGTCAATCAATGCTACCCGCTCTGGACTCTGGCTAAGGCTCAGGAGGCCCGCGGTGATCCGCTGTATCCGGCACTCATTGTGTCCACGGACATGAGGCGGTCCAGGTCCTATGGGGTACTCTTCCGGCCTATGGCCTACGGTGATGTGACTGCCCCACGTGCCTATGCCATGGACCTCCGTGCCAGTCTGGTGGTGTTCCCTGATACCCACAGTGCTTGCCACCTTCCCTTCTCCGACCACCCGGAGCAGGACCAGTGGCTCCTTCCGCACTATGTGGTCCCACCGGAGGACACGGTCGGTACATTGCCAGCCAGCGGCACACTCAGCTTCTGTCATATCTCTGCTGACCTCGCCGAGCGCCTGTACCACACTGCAGCTCCTGATCTGCCACTGCCGGGTGGGTACCGCCAGGCACTGTCTATGCCTGATGGGGCTCAGTGGGAGGAGGCTATTACCGGTGGGGAGGTGCAGCCTCTGATTGACCAGGGTAAGATAGAACCGGTGGAGGTGCTACCCGACGGTGAGATCGCCACCAGCACCATCTTTGTGCTGAATAAGCCCTGGAAGCCACGGGATGGTCTACCGCCCGTCCAAATTCATAAAGCTCGGATGGCCGTGGCTGCCACATGGCACTGGGGCTACACCCAAGCTGAGACCGCATGCACGGTAGCAGACCTGCCCACCTTCCGCCTTCTCTTCATCCTGTCTATTATCTTTGCTGGTATGGGGGTTATGGTCTATCACTTTGACGTCAGTCAGGCCTTTGTTCATGCCCGTCTGGAGGTTCCTATATATGTGCGGTTCCCCTCTGGGTATATGTATAAGGGCAGATATGGCTATGCCAAGCTGCTCTATGCTCTCTACGGGCTACGGACGGCTGGTGCTTCCTGGCAGAAGCTGGCCAACAAATTCATGAAGTCCTTCACCTATCAGGGAATGCACTTCACCCAGTCCACATATGACCCGTGCCTATACTATATTGTGACCTCTGTGTTCGTGGCCTTCGTGGCTGTCTACGTGGATGACTTCGGGCTGACATGTGATGATGCCTTCCACCAGGCTTTCTGGGCAGCTTTCCAGGCGGCATTCAAGAGCAAGAATCTTGGCCGTATGACAGCCGTCCTGCAGCTTGCGGTTGACTATGATCGGTGGGGCATTGCACTGTCCCAAACCAGGCAGATCAAGGAGCTCATGTCCAAGTTCAAGCTTCCGGCCAAAACCTTTCACAATCCGATGGATGTGAACCTCGTTATCCAGAAGCCGGAGCACCCTGATCTCACCCTTGTCACCCCGTATCTCTCACTGCTTGGGTCCCTGCTGTGGATTGCACGGTGCACCAGGCCAGATGTGTATTACTCAGTCATATATCTGGCACAGTTCTCCTCATGCCCCTCGGCTCAGGCCTGGGAGGCACTTCAGAGAGTGGCTCAGTATCTATACTTCACACGGCACTACCGTATCCGTTATGCTTACCCCAGTGCACCGCTTTCTGTGCTCACAACACAGGTGTATTCGGATGCTGACCATGCTCGTGACAAACTCAACGGGTGTCTCTCCTACTCGGGGGGCATTGTGTTCCTCAACGGCATGGTCCTTCATTGGGTATGTGCCCGCCAGACTGATGCTGAGATGTCCTCCAATGGATCTGAGTATGTGGCCGCCTCTGTGGTTGGGCAGCGGGCTATGTCTGCTATCCATATGATTGTGGAGATGTTCGGATTTATCAGAATCACGCAGCAAGAGCCGGGTGTGTCTGCTCTGGCTCTGTCTACGGCCTTCCCTGCAGCTGACACTTCTTGGATGCAGAGGGCGGCCACGTTCTTCGAGAATCATGCTATGGGTCATGGTCAGATGGGCCCCGCCTCCCCCCTACACTACCAGGAGGCTGAGCCTGTTCCTGACAGCAGCCTGTATGCCCTGCCTCACGCGGTGCCAGTACCATATGATGGCACGGGCTACGAGGACGGTCCGCGGGAGTACCACTCTCAGCGGTCTGGCATGTATGGTACCTCTGGACCCTTCATTCCCAGGCTGGAGCTCCCGGTGGCTGTCATGATTGACAACCAGGCGGCCTCCTCCATTCTGAGGAATGTCATGCTATCCACCAAGATTAAGCATGTGTTGATCCGTTTTCACTGCTTTCGGGGGTGGGTGTGTGCTGGGTACCTAGTGCCTGTTTACATCAACACTTTACTCAACCTGGCTGATATCTTCACCAACCTCTTCCTGGGCTCAAGGACAAGGTGCGGGTGATCATCAGCATGATCGAGTCCTTCATGGACGTGATCCGCCCGCACCCCAGTGGTGCGGGTGACTCCTAGGTTCTCTGGTCCTCTGTCCGGCTGAGCTGCAGGCCTATGAGCCGGCAGCGGTCGGGCAAGGGGTCTTTCTGGTCTGACTGGATTGATGCCCTTTGACGTGGTGCCCTTCTGGACTGGACTTTGTGTTCGTGGACAGACTGGTACCTATGACCTGCCCTATGAGACCTTAGACACCGACAGCTCTACTCTGACCTTAAGCACATCTGACTGGATTCTGGCCTTTGACTACATCCTGTACCTCTTTGACATCTTCTATGACCTCGAGTACTGGTTGACCGTCGAGCTGAGCAGCATCGGATGAGAGTATCTATCGGGGAGCGAGATCTGGCGGAGACCAGTCACTATTTTCATATCCTTGTGGCAGTCCACCTAGTTGGCATGCATATACTAGTACTTTAGCATTCGGTTTAGAGGGTTAGCCGGAAGCGGGGATGGCGGCAGGTCGGCCCTTTGGTTGATGTTGTTCTGATCCGTGGACGGGGACCTCTTAGTTTGCATTAGCTATATCTTTAAGTTCCCTGAAGCTCAAGGATTGCGATACATCGTGCGCGAAACGAACAGTTTATTTCTTTGGCAAATTTATTGGGTTTGGGCTCGAATGTACCCCGCAAACCCAATACATGTCAAACAGCCACGGGCTTCCCGTGAGTTCTATCGCACGAGATTTTCCAAAAATGTTGTTAAGATACATATCTTCTAGTTCCCTGAAGCACAAGGACTAAGACTTCGATGTGGTTGGGTTCGAACCTAATGGCTACTATCCCGAGATCCTTGTGGGAGGACCTAGAACGCTCTAGATCCTCCCACAAGGATCACTTTTTCAATAATTTATTTAGGCACCCCACGAGCTTTCTACAAGTCAACGCCAAGGAATACTTTCCACATGGGACCTATACTAAGTAGTATGGTGCGTGGTTCGACGAGAGTCCATCATATATGCTCCTAGCTAATACATTTATAGCATGCCCCAACCAAATTTTGAACTGCTGCGTTTTTTAAAGCTTCAAAAACGGGGTGTATCTTCCACATTTTTTTGCCAATCGTGTATCGATCCTTTGCCACTATATACATGATATATCTCAAGGTATGCAGGTATATTAATCATGTTTGGGTCAAAATACGACTTGGGTCATGTATATTGGACACATCACACGAACGCGGTCACATGGGTAAGATATACACACTCCTTAAGTATGGGGACAATTTCGCATTTTGGGCGTAAGTCTTGGTCCATTTTGAGCTTTGAGGCTAGATCTTTGCCTTGGTGAGTACTTCAGTACTTTAATATGACTTCAAAGTCTCCTTGGGATGTTTGGGGATTTTTTGAACGTTTAAAACTACCGCTAGAGGTTCTAGAATACGATTTTCAGACCCTGATTATGATGGAAATATTGAATTTCGACGGTACTACACCATGTCATGCGCATATGCGGCGATTAACCCCTAAGTTGCCGTTAATTGAGAAATCTCAACAAGCCCTCGAAAATAAGAGCGTGACGTACCATGAAACGGCATGTGTGCGGTTGGCGTTACGGGCATTGCAAGGTTTGTGGGCGCACTCATGATGTATGGCTACAAGTTAACCAAGGGTTTAGCACATATACCAATGCGATATATCTCTCACGTGTTAGCATTCCCAAACCCAAATTTGTCTATTTGTGTCATTCTGCGCTTAAAGTTGGCTTTGAAAAGTGGCTAGCCAAGCCATAAACATTGTAGTGGTAATCATATACGTGGCCATGTGGAAATATAAGATACAAATGGATCCCAACGCCAGTCTTGCATGCAACATGGGGTATTATATCACCACATAGTCTCATTTCATGAGCAAAATCGCCTGAGTTTTGGCTTAAGTATGGAAAACATTTCTTAAGTATGGGAAAACATTGGAATCCGAGTGTTTTTTTTGGTGTTTTTTTTGCTATTATTGGCAATTATTGGCACATTGGGCGGTATCAATGCGCACTATCGATTAGGGATATTCTCACATGTCAATTTCCACGACATTTAACCATGGGATAGGTTAATAAGATTGCAGTCACGCATCGTACACGAGATATATGCGTAATTTCCATGCTCAAAACACTCAAAATTTTGGTTGGATAATCCATATATCTCGAGATATAAGATAGAGGTAGCTATACCATGGTTCGTTGTGGCTTATTTGATGGTCGCCTATACCATCCATGATGTCGCATGCGTGCATGCAGCCAAAATCATGCCATACTTCGGATTTCCCCGAAAGCACATAATTTCACAAAAAATTCCGACGGCAACTTAGGGGTTAATACGGCTAGTATGATATTAAAGGGCTTACAAAATTAGTTTTGGTGATACCCTCGAGGGTTAACAACATGCGCACCAACCCGAGCTCGTGTAACAAGGCCTAGAGTTGTCGGTACCCTAGATCCTTGTGGTAGGATCTAGCATTTTTATTAAAATTCTGTGAAAGCACCCACCCAAACCACGCTAAGATTAAAGGTCAAACCATCGACATTTCAAGCAAACCAATGTTATAGATAATTCAAAAGGTTCATAAATATTGCCCCAAAGCATATGCCGGGCCAAGAAATACGGCATACAACGTCGCCATGCCCATTTGCGCTAGATCCTTGTGGGAGGATCTGGATTAAGGATAGTAGCCACTAAGCAAGGTTGGCATGCGCAACCTTGACTTCCACACCCCAAGAGGCCGCGATGGCGCTGTAAACCCAAAAAGATAAATCAGTCTCAGACTTATCCCACCTCGCCGCTCCTCAACTAGTTTTGTACGCATATCCCAGGTGAGTAAATTGAATATCAAAACAAAGTGTGTCCGATGTGGTCGGTTGGGTATCATGCCAAGCTAGGTTGCCCTAGTAAGACTTCCACATCTCAAAAAGGTGCGTCCCTCCTCGCCATCGGAACGAAACCTGCGACCAAGCTGCACACACCGAATACCGTGAGTTCGCATATATGCAATAAATGAATTGAAAAATAAAAACAGTCAAACACGCTTCCGTAATCCCTGCACATAACACAACAGTCACAGTATCGTTCCGCCCGAGGCGGAGAAACGTTGAGAAAATTGTGAGCATTGAATGTCGGCAGCGAGCGCTTTATGCTTGAGCTACTGTAGTCAGCGCCAGCGCCAACGGTAATCGTATTCACGATATCGATGGAAGATAAATTGATTATCTGTTTTAATAATCCTGTAAATTAAATCACGATGACACGAGGCGATGCGAGACGATAGCGATAGCGATATGACCGTGACACCGCTTCAGACTTTTTCCGGGAGCGCCATCGGCAGGGGAAATGACAAAACTTGCTTTGCACCTAGCTTTTTTCTAGATGTCACCCTGCTGAAAAGTGGGTTGAGCCCCTTTGTGGGCGCGCTATAGCAGAGGGAGTAGCCCCTGGTGTTTTCACTAGCCTGCTTTGCAGGGATACCGCACTCTCAGGACTTTGTCCCCTTTGCTAGCGTAAATGTTTTATTATTATTATTGGCAAAATCGAAAATGGCATGCGATGGTCGTGGTCCCACGTGGAATGACGTGTTCTCAAGGATGTGGTATAGAGCTCTACAACATTTGACGTCGGGAGTTCGCAGTTTCACACAAATGTCGCGCAAGTTCGTGCAGCTGACGACCGCGACCTTGGACCTATGATGAGAAGTGTGATTCTCTGGCTGGTGGGGGATATATATATATATAGTCAGATATATATCTATCACAGAACGGCAGTCAGTGAACACTCGCTTTCGGAATACTAAGATAATAACATAAAAGGCTTAGAGAGTTTCATGCTTTTGTGTGTTCCGAGCTGCCGATGACTGATGCTGCGTGTGACACTCCTCTCCGAAGGGGGACAACAAGAGACAGGCCCCCCACCTTATAGTGAGGGGGGTAAGTCAGTCTCTCCGTGACACCACCTCCTCCAGAAGGAGAGAGGTGGAAACAGCGAAAGCAGTGTCACAAAGGCCTGCCGGCCATCCTACATCATGAACCCTAAGGAGCCCTTTACAATTCATGCTGCTAAGATTGAAGCGGAGCAGGACTACACAGTACTGTCTACGGAATTAGCGCGTGAGCCCCGGAATCCACACGGGGCTCTCAGCAAAAGCTGGCCAATCTTCATCGTCTTCGTCGATCTCGTCGTAGCCCGCAATCATGGCGAGGCTGGGGTTGAAGGGCTCATCGTCGTCCGTAGACAGCGAATCAAGCGGCTCCACCTCGGCGGGCTGGTCCAGAGGGTCAGGAAGGGCGGCGGCCAAATCATGCGGCAGCTGAAACGTGAAAGCCGACGCCGGCTGCTGCGGATTAGCCGCTGCTGCCGGTGCACGATGCTGAGGGTCGGGCCGCGGCGGAGGATCGCAAGCCGAAGGCAAGGCACGGCCGTCCGAAAACGCGGCCTTGCACACGTAGGGGCATAGCCCCTTGCTGGCCTCGTGCACGTCGGTCAGCCCCCACATCCTGAAACAGACCAGGCATGGGCGGCCTTGCCCCTCCCAATTACTGTAGGGGCCAGGGCCTGCAACCCAATCACCAACAACAGGGTGCACAGTCTTGGGGCGAAAGGAGTAAGCCTTCGCACCACCAGACTTGCTCAATCCAGCACCACCAGAGTCAGGCACGCTAGGGGTCGGGAATCGAGCGAGCCTGCTGACGCCGTCGCGCTGCCAAACGCGGCGGACGCGAAGGGCGACGGTGTCGAAGGAGGGGGTGTAGTCGTTGGTGTAGAGGTCCTCAATGATGCTCTGGTACAGGGGGACCTCGTAGGGGGACTCGTCAGCGGACTTCTCAAGCACCACGAGGAACGTCTCGACGTGGGCGGAGTCGGAGAAGTCAGCGTGGTACTGGCGGTGTTTGTCCGCCAAATTACGGAACTTGTCGATGACGTGTTGCGGGTCCTCGCGCTCATCCACGCGCAAGGACCGCATGCTCTCCATGTAGGCGCCCTTGTCGGATCGGTGAATGCCCTCCACCTCGAAGTGAAGACGAAGGAGGAGAGCGCGTCCGTCAAAGGGATAACGTTTGGCGGCGGTGTGGTAGATGGCAAGGGCTCCTCCACGAAGCAAGACGGACAACATCGTGAAGACCATGTAGTTGACGTCGTAGTGGTAAGAGGCGTAGGCCAACTCGAGGTCGAAGATCTTGGCGGTCTCGACGGAATTGACGGAGTCGAGGACGGCGATCATGGCCGAACGCAGTGCGAGGAAATCCTCCCGCGCACCACTACCCTCCAAAGTGACCCCAGAGGCCTTGGGTTGGTAACCACGCGCCTTGAGGATGTCGATCACATTGTCGGCGTAGTCAAAGGTCTTGGTGAGAGCGTCGGACAACACCCCACGTGTAGAAGCGCGGTATGGGGTGTTGCGGAGAGCGGTAGAATTCTCGAGGAAGTCCATGGGTCGAATCTCGCGATGGGTAGGCTTCTCTCGTACAAACCCATCGTTTGTGCTCAAAATTGGGTCTTCCACGACCGCAGGTTCAGCGAGAGGGGGCGTAGCACCACCAGACACCGAACGCGTAGAAGTCGCGGGCGAAGATGGCTTCGGGGTGAGCAAACCCCTAAGTACTCCGCGTGGTTTGGTTGATGAAGTAGACATGGTGTAA
Organism: Cymbomonas tetramitiformis; assembly: GCA_001247695.2. Classification (NCBI taxonomy): domain Eukaryota; kingdom Viridiplantae; phylum Chlorophyta; class Pyramimonadophyceae; order Pyramimonadales; family Pyramimonadaceae; genus Cymbomonas; species Cymbomonas tetramitiformis. The sequence goes on along the minus strand of LGRX02034248.1, from coordinate 107,921 downwards.
GTGGTAAATTGGTCGTTAATTAGGAAACGAATCTGTTGTTAAATTTGTTAGTCGCGAGAAAAAATCACGACGTGGTGAAGTCCGTGAAGACGTGGTAGTCGATAAGGTGACGAGTCTGTGGTGACCGGTACGTTCGGCGAGACGGAAATTAGCAACCCCAAAAAGAAAATGCCACCAAAAGAGGTGGTGACCCGTAACCTGATGAGAAGTGTGATTCTCTGGCTGGTGGGGGATATATATATATAGTCAGATATATATCTATCACAGAACGGCAGTCAGTGAACACTCGCTTTCGGAATACTAAGATAATAACATAAAAGGCTTAGAGAGTTTTATGCTTCTGTGTGTTCCGAGCTACCGATGACTGATGCTGCGTGTGACACTCCTCTCCGAAGGGGGACAACAAGAGACAGGCCCCCCACCTTATAGTGGGGGGGGTAAGTCAGTCTCTCCGTGAACCTACTACAAGGAATGATTTATATTTCCCTTGGTCTGTGACAACGCAACGCAACGCGTTGCACTGTTCCCTTGAGCTGTGACAACGCTGTGCAACGCAACGCAACGAGCCGGAGCGGAGCGAGCGTTAGAGCTGCCCAACTTAAACTTGTCCGTTCATTTTTAACAGTGGCAATTTTCCGAATCCGACAGTCCATATACGATTCCAGAGATCAAAATACGATACATTCCTTTCTTGCTCCCCAGGAATCTCTTCGGACCTTCCGATGTTTCCGATCTGAAAACATTGGACGGCTCAACTTTAGTTGGGCACCCCTAGCGAGCGTGCCGATGCGATGCCGGAGTCCCCGTATATAAAATCGTTGACATTGCCGGATGCCGCTGCCGCTGCCGCTGCCGCTGCCGCTGCCGTACAAAACGATTTTGTAAGTTTCCGCCAACCGCATGTCGATGCGCACAGGCGAGCCCTTTTTATATTGATATGCATGCTCCTCACGGTATTTTTAAATAATAATATATATATAACAATTTAGAATTGTATAAAGTTATACTCTTCACTGAGCATGGCATGACATGGCATGGCATTTGGCATGGCATATGCGACATAGCATGGCATTCGCATTCCTAGACAATATTTATAGCCAAAAGATCACTTAAAAGCCGCACGATATCTAAAATATACATCTAACGATCAAAGCGCAGCGAAAACCTTTGAAACACCTTTCGTATATAAACGATATAAACGGTGAATACTGTTCAACTATTGAACTATCTCACGTAAGAAAACGTTGTTATGTCATGTCATAGTTGCTATTGAAAATTGAAAATACTGTGACACTAAAGAAAAAATGAAAAAGAATGCGGATCGGTCGGTGGGTGTCATGTAGGATGTTGTAACAATCGAATGCATCGTGTTTGATGTTACGCACTTACCACTAGAACTACATACATCAGTCTACTAAAATACAGCGGTCTACCCCACCCCAGGCCGAAAATACCTTTAACACCACAAGTGAGCATCAAATTTGTTAAGGTTTGTTGAGGTACGTGGGAATTCATATTTACGATTCTGTACATGCGTATAAGACTTGGTTACTTTTATCGTAAAACTTTAGTGCTATTTGGAGTACGGGTAAATTTGAAGTACTCACTAGCGTGACCTTCCTACCACCGCAGAGAGATCATTCACCATGGGTGCTGGAGCTTCAAATGCAAAAGTTCCAGACAACTCGGCTGAAATTGCCGAGTTGACAAGGCGTATCGCCAAGCTTGAAGCGGTGCCGGCAAAGACTATTGAAGCTACGCCCCTTCCTGGCGCACCTGGATCTGTGGTTGCTCCAAACAGCATGGTAGCCAAGAATCAAAAGCTCGAGCACTCCTCTTCAAGGTCAGCTTCCGACAGCGCCACGCCGGTGTTGCGTCTTCACCTGGAAATTTAGGCTTCCAAATTGGTTTTGAAACAGCTTTTTCGGCCCGTCAAATATAGACATGCCAAGCGTTAAACCCCGAAATGAAGGTTCGGTTTTGTCGTGGCATGTCCCTCTGCACGTACACGCCGTTGCATGTGTTGAGAGGACGTGCGTATGTATAATGAGTCTTCAGTCGGAGATTACTAATGTATATTTATCATGTCGAACTGCGGACAGACCCGTTCAGTTTCTGTCTTGATCTTTTTTGTGGAGTGGTGTGCGCTTCTGGAGTACCGATCGAGCGCAAACTGTTATCTCCCGAGACTTTGTTGTCGCCTTTTTTATGCTAGTTGGAGTGCAGACACGCACAGCATTAACTAGCAGCTCATCTCCCTGGCACCCTTATCTTTGAAAGCGGTGGGCCACAAAGGACTGCATACCTGCGGCAATACGCCAGAAGTTTGCGCGAACTGCAGGACCGACTGCGTGTCTAAGGGAACGTGCCAACTTACCCTTCTGCGCTTTTTCGGCGTGCTGTGGCCTTAACAGGCTGGGTCTCACCAAGAAGGGCATGGATGTCGACTACGCTTTGATGGAGCGCAAATTTGAGGATATTCCCGACTTCAACGTCGAATTCACTGCCGGTGACGTGAGTGCCTGCTTGCACAAGTATCACGGAGTTCTCATTTTACTCGAGTAGCGGTGATAAGCTACAGCGTAGTTGTGTAAGCACCGTTGTACATTTCCTCTATCTGTCGTCTTAGTGTTGCTTGCGTCGTCAACGTACAGTTCCGCCTCTTCTCTGAAATATGCTGCTATGTATGCTATGTATGCCTAGGGTGCGGGAGCACGGCACGACTGCGCCACGTGGGTAACCTAAGCGTGCTGCTGTGATGCTCTTATGCACGTGGTCGCAGCGATGAAGGGATGCACGCACCTGAACGCTAATTCGTTCGACTCCGGTGCGCGAGGGGGGAAACTGGTCCTCGGTTGAGCAGGAGTCCACGGGCAAACCATGGGTGACCATCGATTGCCACTTGCACTTGATGGATTTCCTCCAGAAGTCCGAGGGCACTTGGTCTATGTTTGCAGGTGCGCGTGTTTAGGGTGATACCATGCTTGCTTCAAGACCCTCGAAACGGTTCAGTCTTGTGGGGCTGTGAACGCCGCACGTGTATGGTGAGTTGAAGCTGTGTTGGCTGTTCCACAGCGGCGAACGAAGCAAACGTGGCAAAGGCGTGCGTGTTCGGCATGCCGTGCTGCAAGAAGTGGGAACAGCAAGAGCCCTCGCCGCCCCTCTACTACCAGGTATGTCCTACCATTGGTATTGTGTTTTGGTATTCGTTTTCACCGTTTCCTTGTGCATATGCAAGCTGTGGGAAAAGCTCTGCCTGAACGTCCGCGGGCCAGAGGTCTTCCTTCGCTTTGAGATAGCCTCCATCCGGAGCGTGACTTCCTCGCTGAGTATATAAAGTATGCCTCATGCTCCGGTCTTCCTCGTGGACTCTTTTTTTCGTTGTTCTTGCATGCTATGCACGGTACAGATAAACTGTAGCTGCCAAATTATCTTCCCGTCAAGCTCCTAGCTAGGGCTGGGTTTTTTGCGCTTGCTCCTGCTGCGGTATGACTTTTACCTCGTGCCTTTGAGCCACCGTCACGAGCGGGCCCGGTGCTGCGCGGTATGACTTGTGCCTTGCCCGGTTTTTTCGCCCGCCTCTCGTCTATTTTTTGTTGCGTTTTATTTCTTTCGCTTTCGCTCTTTTGCTGAACTACCTTTCGGCTTTCTCTGACCGACTTCTTCCGTCGCTGCTGAGAAGCGCGTGGCTTCCGAAATGTACGCCGACTTGACCGCACTCGCGGTAGCAAAAGCACAACCTTCACACAAGAACCGGTGCCAGTAAACCTTGGAACCTTACCTGGGTTAGGCGGTGTCCAGATCATTCTACTTTACTTTGATACCGGGAACGTTTGTCGCTCGACATCCACCGAGAGTCGGGAGATTCCTTTTGGGGACTCTCGACGTTGGGCTTGCACTTACACGGTTCGCTTTGAATGCTTGTCGCTGTCCGACAGGATGACAACTCGGACTGCTACGTGTACTCTTACGCGGACCAGATGGTGGCAGATGCCTGGCTGGCCTGCCCGGAGAATTACCGCAACCGATTCGCTGCCACCTTCGCTTCTTTCAATCCCACCGACAAGTATGCCGTCGCTCACGTTGAGCGCATGTGGAATAAGTACCCTGGTGCGTCCTGCGCGTTTCCTTCGACAGCTGTCCGCCGCGCGTTGTGATACGATGCCTCGCTTCGTGGCAGAATCCAAGGCCCAAATTGCCCCGGAATCACCAGCAGCTTCTCTGGCGAGTTGACGGAATCCCTAGCCGCCAGACAGAGAAATGCGCGAAACATGCTGAAGTGTACAGAACAAACAACAAGGTGGCAGGAGCTGCTTCAAACGATATACCGTGCAGTCGTTACTAGAGATTATTCCTTAAAAAAAATGTCGTGCGCGTGGTTTTCTGCGGCTCGCGTGCTTTTTCGCGCAAGTTGTTCAGACCGTGAAAGGGCGCGGACCTGGTGGTGGTTTAGGAGAGGCTGCTTCCGACCGTCAGTCTTCGCAGAGACCCGCGCGCTCCCTCTCGGTGACGTGTTTGTATTATTGGTCGTGGTATTCGGACACGACGTCATTTCTTCGGCAGCCCAGTGGTGCAACTGTTTGTTTTTCCTGCCTGTCATGTGACGGCATCGTCTACTGCCCCGTCCAGACTTGAAGCGGCAGTCTCTTCGGAGCGGAGTAGTAGCGGCGGCTTCGGATGCCTTTCAGCTGGGAAACGGTCTCGGGGCTTTCTTTTCCCGCGCGCAGGTGTGTGGCGTTCCGTCGGAGAGGTGATGTGTCGCCACGACGACCTGACGACCATGTTGCAGGATAAAGAGACTCCGACGTCGAACCACCCGGGGCTTCAGCCGGTGTACGAGTTCTGCCAGGAGAAGGACCTGCCAATTAACGTCCACCACAATTCAACACAGATGTTGGAGGAGGACGGTACATGGGAGTATCTCTGGGAGGTGGAGGACGTCGTGGAGAAGTTCCCTTCCCTCAAATTCATCTGGTGCCACTGCGGTGTCTCTCGCCGTGTGAGTGAGCCGGACCATCACAAAATGTGCGACATGATGCTTCGCAAGCACCCTAATATGTATTTGGACATGTCCTGGGTCGTTTGGGAGGACGTGATCTGCGGTGGAAAGGGTGATGGCATTCCTCGTCAAGAATGGCTGGAAGTCATTGAACGTCACCAGGTATTTTCTGCCGGTGCCGTACACTTCGGTTCTCTGTGCAGGCAAGACAGACATGTGCGTGGTGCTGTTTCCCATCATCCTCGTGACAGAGTGACACCTATTGTCAACTTGTGCACCGTGTCAGAGTGCCACGTGTTGACAACTTGTGCTGGAGGACCAACCTGCTTTGTACGTAAGCTTTTGTTGGTCACACGAGGCCCACCGAACCCCGGGGAAGCAGTTGGTGTGTCGGCAAACATCCCAAAAGCGGTAACTCCATAAAAAGAAAAACGGTGTCGCAACGTGGTTCGCTGCAGATCATACTTTCTTGTGGAGTGATGAGTTGGGATACATTCAGCCCTCAGTCTGGCCTACTTACGACAAAGCAAGCATCGCTAAGGTGGGCAGGTATTTGATTTAAGTGGTATTTGCCTGCTGGCGTGTTACAGGATCGGTGCCTCATCGGATCTGACCAAGTGGGCCAGTTTGAGGGCCTCCTTCACAAGGAAATCACCAAATACTACGCTCTCTTCGAGCGTCTTTCAACAACAGCTGCCCGCAAGGTGGCGTACCAGAACTGCCAGGAACTCTTCTTCGACCAGACTCTCTCACAGCCGGCTGTCAAGGTACTTGGAATAATTCCCCCTGCTCAAGTGCAGACTGTGAGATCCCTGGGGCACTTCCCCAAGCCTCTTTTCTGCTAGTGCTCAGTCACCTCTAGTTAATGTTTTGAATTTGAAGCACAGAAGACGACATAAAAAGGGTGCAGGTACAAAGATGCACACTCTGGCTCCCTTCATTCTCTACATTGGTGCTTTTGTCTCACTGCAACGATGTATTGGTTGCTGGGCCTGCTTTCCTGTTCTCGGTTTGGGCAGCTCCCCATACCTTTGTGGAGCGACTGTTTTTTTCTTCCGGAAGTATGTGATATGACCCATGCGTCGGAGGTTGTACTGGTTTTGCAGGATGTGGCGAAGCAGTATCCGGTGTGCTCGCCGGTGATGAATGCTGAGCGCCTCATTCACAAGGAGGGCAAGTTTTTGCAAATCGGCTACTACTAAAATCACTGCATTGGTCGACAACCTGTTGAAAAGAGTTTTTCCTTTTGTTACAGTATGTCTGAGATGGTTTCAGGTTTTAATTTAAGAAGCGCGCATGAGCAAGGAAGGCTTGCTTTTCCAGCTCAATATTAGTTTTCCAAGCGCGATCAAGGACGCTTCCTTTTGTTTTGTGTTGTACAACATCTACAACAGCGACCTGGTGTGATTTGCACGCAACAGTGTCATCTTGCCCTTGGAGAGTGATCAGGCAGCCGGTAGAACTCTCACTGGAAACCTTAATAACAAACAGGATGACGTTATTTACTGTGATATGAATGTTTTTCACACACACATGCTGTGCAAAGAACCATGACGATTCGGATGGGGAAATGAATGAACGTTTATGAAGGCAGGATTGGGAGATATTTAATGATAACGGACACTCAATCATCATGCACAAAAGGTTGTGCTATTCTGCTACACCAACATCATTCGAGGGGACATGTGGAGCACATAAACTGTACCGCATAGACGAAATTCTGGGAATGAGTGTGAAAGTGGGAAAATGGTGTGCTACTTGAATTACATTTACGTTGAAATAGGAGACCAAGTCATACAAACGCCGTAATCCTACTAGGTAGGGAACTGTAAATAGAAGCGGGGGCTGCTTTCTTAATTATAGCGCGCCCCGGAGGGCTCGTCTAAATCGAATCAACTAAGGGGAACGCAACATGGTAAAAATGCGCGCCTTGTAAATGTCGTCCACCAGTCTCCCATGCTCCTGCAAGTAACGCCTGGTCGCAACGTCGGCGTCCTCGTTCGAAGCAGGGTTGGGGGTCGGAACAGTCGGTGTCCGCACCGTCGGGCTGTTCCGAACCCCGTCAATAAGCCTCAGCGAGGCGTCGATGTCGCTGTCCCTCGTAAGGGACTTCTTCGCGCGTGTGATCATACCCATCTCTCGAAAAGCCTAACGGAAGGTGGCACGTATGAACGCGTTCGGGTGTGGTTGCGGGAAAAACTGGGATGAACCGCTCCGGAGTGAGCGAAGAGACCATGCAAGCGAGGGGCACTCGAAGATGTCGTCGAAGTCGAAGGTGTCGCGAACACCAGCCCAAAAATCAGCAACCAGCGGGATCAAGGCCAGTGCAAAACCGTGAATGAACATTGCCTCAACTAGTCCAGAACGAGGCGTCGTCCCCATAGTTGCCGTGCCAAGTCGCCCGCCGACTCTGCTCAAACCATAATTCCTAGATGCACCTAAACGCGCTCTCGCGCACCACCTCTCCAAGCGGTCGTTTAGCCAATCATGGCCAAATTAGCAAGTGGTAATAGCGTGGAATGGGTCCACGACCTACTGGAATATCCCGGTTCTCCGATATCAGACAGTCAGTCAGTCACAGAACCAATATAGATAAACGCTCTCAAGATGATAAACCCTAAGCTAGATATACCCGGAACGGTCTCGGAGTCAGAATAGTCTCGGACCTAGCTACCTGTGATACTCGGTGTGTCACAGCGCGGACATACAGGCCAGTCATCAGTCCAGTGTTGGCTACCTAGGAATTTGTCATAGGGGCCTTCACCGGGACTCCCGGTCAGGGCTGCCTATACAGATTTCAGCACATATTTGTACCAGGGCTCTATATCGGTTTGGTTTTTTGGTATCGATACTATCCGATATCCGAAAAATGGTATCGATAATCGGCACAATCGATAAATAATCGATTATTTGGGCATTTATATGTAATTTGTTATAAATAAAATATGGAACATCAAAACCTGCACAATCGATAGTTTGATATTGCAATCCGATAATCGGCGATAAATACGATATATCGATAGTATCGGTTATCGGAAATATCGATATAGAGCCTTGATTTGTACTAGAAACATCGTGAGCATCTGACAGTGTACTGTCAACTCTCGCGGAAACGCGGCGGATGTCAACTGCGTCCACGTTTCCGCTAGGGTTTCTTCCCTCATCCGAACGCTCGCTTGAAAACGAGCCTGCGCATCGGGTGAGGGAAGCGTTTACAGAAATGACTTTCGTACATATGTGTTAGCTTTCCAAAATAAATTGCATAGACTGGACGGTCAACCACACATCTCGCTGTGGGCTGACGCGTTCATTTGGAATTGACCGTTGTACCCACTTGAACGCGTAAGCCCACAACGAGATGTGTGACTGATGGTTCAGTCTATGAAATTTATTTTGGAAAGATAACACATATGAAACCCTGTTGTTCTCTCTGGTTCCATCTGTCACGAAAGTTGATAGTACCGCAAAGAGAGTCGTAATGACAAAATTTGTAGGTAAAAAAAGGATTTGAGCTTTACGTAGCCAGTAGCTACATGAACAATGCTACTCTTCAGGATGAACAAATCACCTTCGATAACACCCTCACGGATTGGGCAGCCAAAGCTGGAAACAGCCCGAACAAAGCTTATATTGAAATCGGAGACAAGAACTGCACCATTACCCAACAACCACGCATTACAGGAGGCACCATCATGCCCTACCGTGACCACCTGGAAAAGAACAAGCATCTCCTAGCACACCTCAGTAATGACATATGCTCGCTTAAAGAGCTGATCATGGAGCACCACCTAGGCGAGGAAGTATTCACCCACGTCATTAAAAAAAGTTCTAAAGCTAAACTCACCCATATTCTTGCAAACACAACAATGGCTGATATGGCAGTCAAAACGGGTTGGACTGAAGAAAATCCGTATATTATCTCAGATCATGGCATTGTATGGGCTCGTGAAATAAAACTTCCCACCCGGGAGCGACAACAACAAAAGCTGGGAGAAAACAAGGTCGCAGTTCCCAGATTTCAAGGTGCAAAGGACACTACACATGCGAACTACACAGGATACCCCATATGCATGCCGATGCCCGCCTCTCCGCCAACCACACAACACAAATTGTCCAGGATCACGGAGACGGTGAAATAAATATATATATAAGGGTAGGGATATATATATATATATATATATATATATTTATCTGTCTACTGAAATCACGAAAGCTGGCCAGTGAAGCAGGCTAGATCACACTTGAACTAAGATGAGATAATAAAAGTGAGACATAGTTTTATTGTCTCAGCTCACGGGAAGCAGGCTGACCTGGAACCTCAGATTGAGGGGTGACAGAGAGGGCAGAGGCACCCCCTGGTGTGGGGGGTCATCAAAGTCTCTGTCTCCATGACACCACCTCACCCCGAAGAGGTGAGGTGCCAGGTGCCCAGAGCAAGGAGCAAGCAACCCAAACCCTAGAGATACAGATTGTTACGGGCCCAAGGGACCACTGTTGTCCAGAGGGGACGCCGGTCCGAAGCAAGGTGTACAATCTAAAGCAGGCTACTGCCCCAAGGGCTCTACTTTCCATCGCGAGCCGGTGCATTTCTTGAGACGAGATCGTTGGCGGAGATTGACGGAATCCAGACAGGCGAATCACGAAGGGCTGGCCAGTCGTCCTCATCGTCGAGCTCCTGGATGCTGAGAGCCGAGACCGGCTGGAGACCACCACCGCCCCCGACGCCCATGGAGCAATCGTCGGCGGGGAGGTCGGCGCCATCCAGCGCCGGGGTGGGCGCCGAAAAGCGGACGGTCATGGCAGATGCACCCGGTGGCGGGGCATCGGTCTGCGGAGGGGGCTCGAGCTCCTGGAGGGAGTGAGCCCGCGGAGCGCGGGCAGCAGCCGATGGTGGCCATGCGATGAGGGGCGGCGGGCACTTGGGGGAGGGGGGGCCTTGGGCGGAGCCCGCCCCGGCACGAATGCCGTGGTGCACGAGTACACGCAAATGCCGTCGCTGTCCATGTGCTCTGTGGTGACACCCCAAAGCCGGAAGCAGGTGATGAACGGCATGGTTGCCCGTGCCCTCCCACACGAGATAGCGGCCGCCAGCCTCCTGCCGCTTCCACTCACCAACGGGTGGGGCGAACCGCCGCTTGCCAAGGGCCATGGCCGCAACGGCAGGCGGTACGTTTGCCGCCACCACCTCGCCCGCCACCACCAGATGTCGGAGGGGTCCCTACGGTCCTAGCAAATTGTAGTATGTGTACTAAAGGTGTCCTAAAGGCATAGTAAAGGACAGTTAGTACGTACGGGCGTTAGTATGCCGGTAGTATAATATATTACAGGCATACTAACGCCATATTGGCGCGTTAAGATGCGCGTACTACAGGCGTCCTAACGGCACTGCGCCTTAAGTATGCGCTGGCCCCAACTGGAGCAGGGGTGAGTGGTGGGGCACGTGTGGGTGTGCAGATCACTGAGATGGCGTTTTATGGTGACTAGAAGGCCAGGGGAAGTTTATTCCGCGGAGTATGGTGGGATTCGGGGAAAGTATTACGCGGGCTGAGTTTCTCGGAAATGTAGGGACGTTAGGATGGCGTTAGCATGCCTCTAGGATGTCATTAGGAGGTTGGCGTTAGGACGTAGTTAGGATGCTCGTAGGCAAAGTTAATACGCTAATGGCACTCTAGCGGCACTGCGCCTTATAAAGTATGCGTTAGTTGTACTACTGCAGGGGTCGTTACCAAGGTCACAATTTGCAACTGCCTGCATGGCATGTGGCAAGCAAAAAATAAACTAGCAGCGATTCATGTCTCATACATCGACCTCGTCGTCGTCCTATGTCCTTGATCCCTCGAAGAAGTCGGCCGTTGGGTCGAGAATGACCGCGGTCTCCATGCACGGATGTGGTACAATAACAACCTGCTGTTCTACTCTATTGGCTAATATGAATGGCTCCATGTTGTCAAAGGCCGCGCGGTCTACGTGCGGGTTGAAGGTATAGACCGTCTTGGTCAAGTTATCCGGGCCGAGAATGGAGTGACGTCGACGGTACTCCTTGATCTGTTCGTCGGTCGGCTTAGCGAACCAATCGCATTTCAGTAAGATGTAGACCTTTCCTGCAATCTCCACCCGCAATATTCTCGTAATACGGCCGTGCCTGCATATCACCAAGCCCACGATTGTGTAAACAGCTAAGTTAGTATGTCGTTAGGACATTATGCGCATCCTATTCGAGTCATAACGACATCCTAAAGACATGTTAAAGGTAGAATAGTGCGTGCTCCTTTCTCACCTTGCCACGGATTTTGGCTCACCGTGCTCGTCCACTTCCTCACTCGCGAAGAAAGTGCGAAAGTAGCTGTGTACGGTGCGCTTGTTCCGATCGGTCGTAGCCGTGCGGTAATCAGCGTCGCCGATCTTGACGTGCGTGAAGTTATAGCAAACCGGTGTCGGCCCCGCCATGAGCAACATCTCGTACTTGGTGAACTGTCGGCCCAACCATTCCGTAGGATCCGCGTACGCTCCAAATGGGGGCTCGCGTATGTGCTCAGGTTTGCCCTCCCTTGCACACACCGCGTTCCGGTACTGCTTGTGTCGCAGTCGCATCCGTGCATTCCAAACTGTGCACAGCGATACGATACCGTTAGTACTTCAGGCGCGTCCTAAATATGCAACAACGGCGTCATAAGGGCATAAACAACCGCTCGGGGAATGGGGCCACAAATCACCTGCGCGCGTCTTCCACATACTTCTCCCACTTCTCCACCAGCTCTCGATAAGCCGGCAATTCAGTCCGCATCCAAACCTTCAAGGCCTTAATGTCATCATCTCGCAAGACCACACGTTTCCCCCTAGCCGATACCTCAACCGCAATTGCCCCGCGGCTCCCCATGGTCACGGCCGCCGGCATCCGGGTGGAGTGGTCTTCCGAAATGAAAGTGATTAACCCACGCACCAAATGCAACACCTTCACCCGCTTGATGCAGTTCATTATGGCTGGAACGGGTAGGGAGTTGCTCCTCGCTAGGCTTTTGATGTGACCGTTCAAGGACTCGAAGGCGTACATCCATACCTCCCGCATGGGACCATACTTCTCAAGTTGTTGGACGAAGTGAGAAAACATGTGAGTGTTAATCACACACCAAGCATACGCTGGCCCGGTCGCCTCCAACTCCTCGAAAAATGACTTGATTTCTTGTGCGAGTGGCTCCATATCCTGCACGTACGCAGCAATTCGTTAGGGCCCGTATGATGTACGAAGCATGTTAACGGCATCATAACATCATACTAACTATATCCTAACCGTTTACCTTAGGACGCACTTGTGTCGTCGTGATCTCCCGCACGATCGTGGTCATTTTACCCACTAGCTTGGCCAATCGATTGGCGGGCTGCCCTTCATCTCGTGGCCAAGCGCAGACTGTCGACAAGATACTGTTTTGCACGAGCTTGAAGCCGTCGTGAGCCCGAATGTGCTTGGCGGCTTTCTTATCGGCGGTAGTTTGCAACAATCGTTTGTGGCCATGCCCCCATCTTTCCACCGCCCTTATGCTCTTCAAGAAACTGCGCGCTGTCTCCAAGCTTCGTTTCGTGGTAGACCTTCTGTCAGGGCGGGGTGGAATCGCGAAAGGTCCGTGATTCATCTTGTACATCAATACCTCCTTACCTGCGTCACATTATTTCAACTGAGTATGCCGTTAGTACCCCTTCGTGACACCGATAGCACGTGGTTAATACACTATCGGCACGTTATGCACATCCTAACACGTGAATATTTGCCTACCTTGAGCATTCTTCACCTTGGTTGTGGCATGCCACGTGGGATGGACACCGTCCGCTTTCGCTTGCTGGCGGAGGGCGTCGTTGAAGTCGACCCCGAGCGAAGGTTGCAGCGATTCTGTTCACCAGGTTCATGATGTCATGCATGCCATCTAGGATGATATCACGGTAGATCTTGAAGTAAACCAACCGAGTAAAAACGCTCGAGAACTTGACGCCCGTATTCCGCATGCTCTCCTCCAAGGTCGCTCCCGAAAGTTCGGGGTCTCCGCTATCTCGCAGATCTTCATGCATTGCGGCATGACGCTTGTACTCGGCGTCCGTGCGCAATGGTGGAGTGCCTAGACCGAAGAGAAAACAAGGTAATCAGCAAACACTCATTGACACCACATGCATTATACGGTTAGCACGCCTTTAGGCTTTTAAGTACATCCTAACGCCAACCTAACGACGTGCTACTAGCATACCTGGCGGATTTTGCTTGCTGAAGAGGTACACCATTTTGTGCATTAATGTTGACCACGTCCCCCAAATTTTGCATACTAGGCACGCGGCGTATGCACCGACGTCCATGATTTGTGCGGCTTCAACCGCTCCCTTGTAGTCCATGAGTATGGCAAAGAGCATGACCTTCAACCGCACGTGCTCGTTGGTGTACGAGTCCCAACACAAAAAACCTTCGTCCCACAACACCACGAGCTCGTCCACGAGTTTGCCATACAGCAATTGTGAGTTGGCAGGGTGTTGCCCTTCAATGATCCCGTACACCTCCATGTTCGCATACTTCGTGCGAAGCTCCGGAGGTAGGTTTAAGATTTGGAAGTATATAGGGAACACCCCCATTTTGTTCTGCCACAATGCTGCCCCATCGGCACTCAAGAGTATACTCACGTTCCTGGCTTCCTTGAAAAACTCGATGTGTCGCACGTTCTTCCGCTCCTGCCATTCCTTTCCATCTGATGGAAGATTCCAGCACAGGTGAACGTGTTGGTTAAGATACAGTTAACACGTCGTTAAGGCACTAGCGGCATCCTAACATCGACCTCAATAGAATACTCACCCCAGATTGTGCGCATCGATCCGTCTTCCGGTGGAACATGCCTCGAGTGGGCGAGCATCATCTCCGCCGTGTATGGATTCGCGTACACACGTCTCAGCAAATCGACACCATTCCACCAAAAGAATGTTGATCGCGGTTTCTTGCCTTTCGATCCCCGCGTCCACGTCTCCCGTCTCGCCCAATGCCTCCCACCGGGGCTCCTTGCACTTCGGGCACTCGTCGGCGGTGGCGTAATCTTCCTCGAAGAACACGCACCCCTTCACGCATAAGTCGACCCTATGCCAGGGGGCGTCGAACGCTTCGAACCGTTTCCAGGCGGCTTTGAAGTTCGTTGGAAAGTTGCCCAATTGATCTCCGAAATGTTCCGTGATAATGGCGAGGAGCTTGTCGAAAGAGTCTCGCGACATCTTGCCTTCGGCGTTGCATTCCAAGCAGTCGATAAGGAGCTTGAAGGCGTTAATGGGTCGGCGCGGGCCTACCACGGGGACCGCGTCCATCTCCTGCGCGTGGTGGCCACCCTCCGAAACCGCAATTATAACACGACAATCGGGGTATGTAGTGCGCCCGTAACACATTAACAATAGCCTAATGGCGTGCTAATGGTATCATAAAGGCTTAATACCGCTCTACGTTTAACATATTGCTCACCTGCTGCTGGGCGGCCAATAACTTCGTCATCTCTTGGACCAACAACGACGTGGCCGCTTTTGCGTCTCGCATGTCTGGGTCTTCGTCTGCATCCGTTCCATGGTCGTCGCCTTTCATAGATCCAGCTTCGTCCCCCGCTTCGCCACCCACTTCATCACCCTCCTCGTCGCATGGATCCCCCCCCTCGTCGAAGTTCTCACCTTCGCAAGATGAGTAATCTTGGCTGTAGGAGCGCTCGTCGTCCGATACTCCCGGATCCATCTCCCGCATCGGGTTGGATTTGCACGTGGTGTAGGAGCGGTCGTCATCCACAAGCTCACAATCGTCCATTTGGGCCTTCGCAGGACTGTTGCACACCTATGATGCCGTTAGCATGTTAAACACTGTGTTACGACGTACTAACGACATCTTAACTGCACTCTAACGGCGTTTCCAGTACCGGAGGTTGTTCAGGTTTTTCACTCACCTTGCCGGAATGGCGCGGGTGTCATTCGATTTCACGTCATCGCCCAATGGCACGACATGACGCACATCCGGGTTTGGGACGTCTACCGCATCCGTGTAGGCCTGTCCGCGCCGTATCCTTTTGAACAAGCTTCGGTGACGAAAAAGGGTTGCTCGACTAACCCACACGGTCGTGCCATAGCACATGCCACAATCACATAACGCCAAGCCGTTTTTATACACCAACCCTCCGCGTTGAACCTCTGCCGCCCGTATTGCGCTTTCATGTGCGTCGTCTCGCATCTTCCACAACTCCATCTCCAATGGCGTCATCAGCGGATGTTGAAGACGCATCTCCGTTGACACCGTGCTGCGAGGATATGAAGCCGTTAGTACACTGTTAGCACTTTATCACAATGGTAACGGCGACCTAACTCCCGGCGATAAGAGCTCGCATGGGGGCTCACCTCGCCATGTTCACCTCCCCGTTACCCAAGCTCGCGGGGGACGCGGGAGGGCGTGTGTCGTGGGTGTCGGTGCCGATGAAGTTGTTCCATTGGACATCTAGCCGCTCCAAGTTCATCTCATCCGTTTCACCAAAGTACCGCACCGGTTCCCCCATGTGGCGGAAAGCACGATTCACGGCCTCCCAATCGGCAAATCCGGGAGGGAAAATAGGTAAGGTCTCACCGGCGGCGATGCCCTCATCGTCGTCAAACATGCATATACAGGAGTACATCCGTGCCAACCGGGCATGGGCAGGTTCCCCAACTACCAAAGTCGCCGGTAGACCAAGTTGGCGTAATATGTCTTTTACATCCTTAAAGTCTTCGGGGTCGTCGTCCTCAATGGATTCCACGATGCTTACCACGTCAACGCGGTCCTCTATCAATGACGAGGGACGGGCGTCGTCATCGGTGGGGTCGGCCATCGGCTCGGGGCGTGGCGAAGGCGAGGCGGGCGGCGGGGAGTCGTGGACGTCTCGTATCAAGGAGGAAGGAGGGGTGGTGTCGTCATCGGTGGGGTCGGCCATCGGCTCGGGGCGCGGTGAAGGCGAGGCGGGCGGCGGGGAGTCGTCGACATCTCGTATCAATATCGAGAGAGGGGTGGTGTTATCGATGGAGGCTGCGACAATGAGCATGATTGCAGTGGCAATGGACATGAGACAATGTCGCACGCCACGTGTCCGTAATTTTATGGGAAATACGGTCGGCGTACATTACCTTGCCCGGTTCTTCTTCCAAAATGGACGGGATCGGCAACCATGACGGGTACCGTAGGGTCGTTAGCATGTCTTGGGCGCAACGATGAAAGTCGCGGGGAGTCATGCAAGTTGGTTCGTCCTTGCGATGGCCACAAGTGTAAATCTGAACCATGCCGACGTTTCTCGACTTACGCGCTTCCAATCTACAAGCGGTTACGTGACAAAGAGCACGCATCATGTCTTCCGTTTGGCACCTGCCACGTTAGAGTGCAGTTAAGATGTCGCTAGTACGTCGATACATAGTCTTTACCATGCTAACGGCATCATATGTGTGCGACAGTGCTGCGAAGGTCCAAATGGACGATTGTGATTCAAGAGTCCAACTGAAAGTTAGGGCACTTTCAAAGGGTCCTTGGAAAAACGAAATCACTCACCTTGCATCATTCACGCACGCCACAGTGGTTTCCGCCCATTGGCTAACTCGAAACTTCTTCGTGTGCTCCTCGAAATGTTGACCCAACCGGAAACCCTCCGGACAACCGACGGTATCGGCGGCAAGTGGTACCGCCGGAGTTGATGGTGCGGAGGTGGCAATATTCACCGGACCACGCGGTGGTGCCAAGGGTACTGGGTGAGGTGCTGGGTGACACATGGCCATTCGGGCTAGTCGTGGCGCACGCGTTTTGGCCACCGGTCGTTCTTGTCGTTGGAGGGAAAGCCCACGGTGACCCGGGGCCGCACGGGGTGTACTTGCGGACGCCTGCACGAACTGGTCATCGGATGCATTGGGGGGAAGTTGGCGAGTCCATTGTTCACGTAGCGCGGAGAAATGCTCTCCGGGGCGAAGTGCTTTACGGGGCATCGCAGGCCTGTGACCCCCCCCCCGTAGGCGCGTTAAGACGTGGTTAGTACGTCATAAAGGAGTCCTAATGCCACACGTTAGGGTGTCATTAGGATACCGTTAGGATGGGCGAACTACAGGCATCCTAAAGGCCTCCTAAAGGTGTCCTAACCAGGGAATCTTTTGAGGAATATTCCTCTAGGCGCGTTAAGATGTGCACCACATAGCACGCCCTTAGGACACCTTTAACATGTTGTCGCCGTTAGCATGTAGTTAGCACGCCTTTAGCATGCGTGGCGCTAGCATGTTAACGGCGTCTAGTCTCACCTAGTACGCCGCTAACGGCGTGGCGCTAGCATGTTAACGGCGTCTAGTCTCACGTAGTAGGTACCGTAACGGCATACTAACAAAGACGCATGCAAACAAAAAAAAAACAAAAAAAAACTGCAAGTCTGGCGTTAGGATACTAAATGACATCATAAGAGCATGCTACCGGCATAATATCCGCGTAATGTACATGGCATGCTAAAGGGGTACTAACGTCATACGACTTGTATGACATAAGCTATAAGACCCAAAAATAGCGAAAAAAACAAAAAAAACAAAAATTTGGCAGGGAAATGGGCAAGTTGAAGGGAACACACCCCTCCAGGCAACATGTTGGTTTTGTTTTTTTGCCATAGATATGAAGCATTTTGTGCGCACGATTTTTTCAAAATCAAGGTATGTCTTACGCACTGCTGCTCAAATTCCCAGACAAATTCTGCATTATCTTTAAGGAGACGATTGAGCGGCTCGGCAATCTTGGAGAACTTTGGTATGAATCTCCTAAATTGACCGACCATGCCCAAGAATGACCGAAGGGATGACTGGCCATCTTTAGCCATGCGGCGCAGAGGCTGCTTTCCAACGGTAGGACCATTGATAAGACACTGGAGGCTGTATTGCCATAACTGCTCGGATTCGGTCTTCGATGATGGATAGGCCTGCTTCAGAGATGTGATGTCCGATAAAATCTATGGATCTGACGAACAACTCCACCTTGGAAGGCCTGACGAAGAACTGGTGATCTCTGCAACGCTGGAGAAAATGTCGGACATGCTTCACGTGGCTGTCAAAGTCCGGACTGTACACAATAGTGTCATCCATGAAAATGACAAGGAACCGATCGGTGAAGTCGAAGAATGCCCGATTTCCTACACGTAGAGCGGTTGCAGGAGCATTGGTCAATCCGAAAGGCATAACTGTCCACTCATAGGAACCGTATCTGGTGCGAATCGCTGTTTTGTGAATGTCATCTGGATGTATAGGGATCTGATGGAAAAACTGATTGAAGTCTAATCTGCTAAAACCATCGTGCACCTTTTAGCTGTTCAAGAAGGGTGTCGTGAGCACGTGAGGTGGCAATGGATACGATCGTGTCCTTAATTGTGATGTTATTAAGGGCTCGATAATCACAGCACATCCTCCACTTCCCACCTGGCTTAGGAGCGAAAATGATAGGACATCCATATGGAGATGATGACGGACGAAGGATACCCAATATTCGACATATTTGATGATTTGTCGTTTGAGCTCTTCCATCATGGGCACTGGTATGGTACGAACTGGCTGTGATGGCGGTTTGTGCCCAGGTTCAATGTTGATTCGATGATAACCACCTTCAAACCGTTCTGGCCTATGACCAGCTGGAAGATCCTCCTGGAATATGTCTGAAAAGTCTTCCCTCATCTGATCACGTGTTGCTGTGACCTCTGGGTCTTCAATAGTGGTGTCTGATTCTGCTGCTGCGAAGACCAGTTCACCATCGACCTCTGAGAGAAAGAAGAGATAAGCTACGGCTTCTTCAGCCGAACCACTGGATCGAATACGACGTAGGTGCTTTCTCATGGTGGTGGCACTGACCAATTCCATTTCAGGAAGGTCATCTGAGCCTGGAGTCTGTTCAACTCTGGATAGTACTGTGCGAACACTGGAACCTGATGAGTGCTTCCTAGTGATCGTCAGGTTTTTGGACTGGAAGTCAATGTGTGGATTTCTCCTTTCCAACCAATCTTGACCCAGGATGACAGTGAAGGGTTTCATGTCAATGATGTAGAAATCCTCTGTGTCCTTATACTTACCCAGCGTGAATGTAGCATTGGGAAGATAGGATGTACAGGGTAGTTGGCTTCCTCCAGCCAATCCCACTGAGAATGATGAGGAATCTGTGGGTGCAATACCAAGCTGAGCAGCGAAATGTCTGTCGATGAAAGACGATGTAGCTCCTGGATCTACCAATATGTGAGTACTCTGTCCATATACTTTCCCTTTGTACAACAACAGCTTCTTCTGTGATTTCAGCTGTGCTGTCTGAGACTGCATCTGTGCGATGTGCTCTGAGGGAGTGTCCATCTGCTGAAACTGTAATGTCAGACTGGAAAGGACTTCTTCTGAGATACTCTCAACCCGGCCACTTGCTTCAGTGGCATCTTCAGGCTGATTTACCCTCGGGGTGCATCTGGAATTCGACGTTCAGTTCTGAATGCGTAATCGACTATTCCTCGTCCCCCCCCGTTGCGGAGCGCTCGTGTAACAAAGACGACACGTCACGATCCCCGTTCATGCATCGGCCCAGAGCGGACCTGTCATCATAAATATGTAACGTTATTTTGCGTCTTCAGCGCAATCCACGAGGGAGGTTGGATCGAAACTCGAGAACCGAAACGCGAAGCGAAACCTTGCGATTCGTGTTCCGAGAACAGTACAGAACGGCGAAGGAACCGTAGAATACAAGAGCTCACGGGGTTCGTTCAGCTTTCACAAACCCTCATCACAGTGTGTAAAATATTAAGATATATTAAGTGGAGAAAGGTTTGTTGTAAAAAAAAAAAAACCCTTCGTTGATATTAAATAGGGTGTCCGCGGGAGACACGGAAGCCCGTAGAGTGCGGTGCGTGGTGCTGGAGGTTCGACCCGTAAGATTCACAGGTGCGCCTCACAGGTATATGAGCGCACGTGTGCTTAAGTATGATGTTCGTCAATTTTGGATGTAATTTTTGACACCTGGAGCCGCCGGGGCACCTTCAGGGGCAGCGGTTCCGGGTGTCCCTTTCCCCAATAGGTAGCGAATTGAATGCTTTTGAAATGGGCGGCTGACGGGTGGGACACCCAAGAATGGTTGCAGTGATTTCCACTGCAACCTATTGGGATGGTTGATGGAGGATCTGACCATAACATCCGCCGGTGCATTTCAAATGCATACAACATACAGGAGGGCGAGTAGTGTAGTTGAATAGGGGCGTAGATACTGATGGGGGCTAGGGGCTCCCACGTTACGTGATGTTTTAGTTTTTTTGAAGTTGGTTTCCTGTGTCGGTTGCACGGGAATGGGCGTCACCCCATAGATTTTATGTTTTAATTACACATAGGGAACATATTTTTACTGACGGTTGCAGGACATATGTAAATTTTTACTGGAATTGTCAGAGGTGGGCCTTTTTAGCTGCTAAAAAGGCCCACCTCTTAACACCTGGGGATTCGAGTTCGTGGTGTCGTTCTGACGGATTGCGTGGGGTGTGGTTTTTTTGTTCGCATGTAGGAAAAATGGTGAATAACAAAAGGAAGCGATCAGATGTGCGTGAACGTGCGAACGAAGATGTTTCCGGAGATTGTGCTGGCGGTGGTTCTACTACCTCAGGTGATATGGTCCGAACCCAGTTTACTCAGATGAGTACGCTGAGCTCAAGAGAGATCTTGACATCTTTTTTGTTTAGAGGGTTCGTCTCATGCGCGCTCGCATGTTATTTAGTAGTCGATAGGAACCGGGAAGACCCAGAGAATAACGAGCACCTAGACTTTTATTTTCGTGAGAATAACGCGGATAACATATTCTGTATCCGCACTGCATACGAGAGATATGTTCCAATGGGTAGATTGTTGCACGAAATGGCACACACCGAGTCACCTTGTGACCGGCTTCCTGAAACCTTTTGTGAGGCAGAGGCACTTTTACGCATCACGGGCAATAGGAATAGGGTGTGGCAATGTGTCTTGACAAAATTTCCTGGGCAAAGAATCACCCTCTCCGATTTGAGATCGTTCCCATACCTGGAGCGTTCCAGGATCGTTCCCATACCTGGAGCGTTCCAGGATCGTTCCCATACCTGGAGCGTTCCAGGATCGTTCCCATACCTGGAGCGTTCCAAGATCGTTCCCGTACCTGGAGCGTACCCTCTACGATCGTGTAATTTCGCCGAAACCGGAACGATCCCGTAAGAAACTTCCCTCCCGGGATCGATCCCGTTCCGGATCACAAAAAGAGCGATCCCGGATCGCCTCGCCATTTTCCAGATGTGCTCTCAACACTGGTACCTGTGCAGTACCCTGAGAGTTTCCCTGAGGAGCTGGAGCTGAAGCTGGAACTGGAGCTGGAGCTGCAACTGCTGCATTGATGCTCTGCTGATTCTTAAGCTCCTTAACCAGGGTGTTGATTGTATTGACGAGTTTGCCAGACTCGTTCTTAGCACCCTGATTATTCTGTTGTTGCTGTCTTCTGAAAGGATTCTGAGCTGGAGGCTTGCCTTGTATGGCTTTTCCTTCTGGGGTCCTGGTGGAGAAACAATCCTTTGTGGCGTGATTGGTACGACCACAGCGTTGGCAAGGCTGAGGAGGATTTGGTGCTGCTCATTTTCCTTTCCCTTTACCTTTGCCTTTTCCACCTTTACCCTAGTGCAGGGGGGTATTACCGCACGTTACCAAAAAGTTTTACCATCGGTAATACCGGGTATGGGTATTACCGGGTATTACCCCCGTATTACCATCGATTTTACCCATTTTACCATGGAAAAAAATCAAATCGACGGCTTCTCAGCCGTCACGCCAGGACGATTTCCAACATCCCCATTCCGTGAGAGGGTGAGACGTGCTCGAAGTCTAAACAGTTCATAACGCGAGTACATCCCTGCGTGGCAACACGAGAGATATCCGTCATGGATTCACCCTTCTTATGTGTTCATACTTCCCCTGTGCTCTGTGCTCCGTGCTCTGTGCTGTGTGGTCTGTGTCCAGGCTCCCCTTGCCCTGTGCATTGTGCTCTGTGCTTGAACTCTCCTTGCACGGTGCTCTGTGTTCTTTGCCCCGTGTGCCCATTCTCTGTGCTCTATGCTCGGGCTTCCCTGGCTCTGTGCTTTGTGCTTTGTGCTTTGTGCTTGCACTGTCCTTACTTTGTGCTTTGTGCTCTGGGCCCTGATAAGTTTACTCTGCCCGTCCTTATCCTGTATCCCGATCCTAAATTCAATGTTTCTTTCTGTGAGATGCTTTTATGTGCCTCTTCTAATTGTTGCAAAATTATCCCAGACTCTTTCCCTTTTCTGATCAACTGACTGTGTTTTTGTTCTGAAATTTGTAGGGTGTTTATGTGAGGTGTTGTTCTTGGTTGGAGCAATTGTTAGAGGGATGGGCTTTGTCTTTACCTGAGCGGCCGCCCTTCCCGTGTCCCGGATCTTGTAGTTGGGGACCTGAAATTCCCACGCCTCGTGGAGGGTGTCGTCTTCGATGAAGAAGGAGGCCGTCAGCAGAAAGTGCTGCTCGTTGATGTTAGATCCTGCTTCACCGTTTCCCTTTTCCCCGATGGAAGCAAAGGGCTTTCTGTTTCTTTGAAAATTAATGGTCATTTCTTTATGCCTTATTGCTGTCCGTGGTATCCCCTTAACCCCTCTTCTGGTAAGTCGATGTTGCCATTATGGTGTTGCCCGCCTTTTTTTGAATAACTCTCGTGTCCGTGGTCCAACTCGAACTTTAAAGATACCGCCGGAAACGTCTCGGCGAGGCGCATCGCGCTGCACCGTGCATAATATATTGTAAACATGCACAAAGCGTTTCGGTGTCAAGTTACAAATTGCGATTGTTACATATGCTCAACATATTCCCAACTATAAACCCTAATATTGACCCTAATGTCGGCTCCATAAACCCTATAAAGTTCATATTCTAGGTCCACGGTCAAAACGAGGGTTGTTACATCACTAAGGCTTGTATAGCTTAAATGTAACGAACTTATATGTGTCGGCTTTCATTTAACTTGGAAGTTTATGCAAAATGTTGCTTCTTCACAATTTCCATACACATGTTTGAATGCGCCTTGATGCGACGTTTTCAGATCTATTTTCAAAATTGTGATCGGGGGTCAAATAACTTAACAAATCAAAATTGAGTACAGGATTTTCGATGCTTCGTTTTCGAAGCACATACCGGAAGAGGGGGTTAAGTCTCAGTTTTGATGCTAGTGTAGCAGGAATTCCTCTCGTGGTATGGGGTTTTAGCTCACCCCTTGCCCCAAGGGCCGCAAGGTACTTGACGATCTTTCCCTCCGGCCCCTCCTCAAAGTTCAGTCCCTTGAGCCCTTTTGCCGAGAGCTTTACCCGCTCCAGGAACACCTGTGACAGACCGCTAACTTCCACCTTCTTAATTCTTTTAGGGGTAATGAGTTTCTCCTTGCTCAACAACAGACCTTCACACAAATTCGAGGTTTCCCCATTCCTAATTTTACCGTTTCTGTTTTCGGACGTGCGCCGTTGGTTCCCCCCCTGTCAATGGAAGGCGTAAGTCTAATTGTGTCGGTAATTTCGGTTTCGGAACAATGTGCGCCCCTCTGAAGATTCCCAAGATGTTTGTCGATTGCCTTCGATTGTTGCGTCGTGTGTTGCGTAATTTTGTCCAATTCTTGCGTTATTTCCGTGGCTTCTCTCATACGACTCTTGTCAAAGTGAATTTCTCGATGTTTTCTCGCGATGTTCCTAACGCAAGCTTTCTTCTCGTGTTCTCGCAACAAAGTTGCTTTTAAAATTGTTTTCGCTTCCCAATTTTCCGTTTCCAATGCTTTTTTCCGCTGTTGGCGTGTGTGGTTTCGGTGTAACCGTAAATTTCGCTGTGATGTTTGGAAATTGAACAACGGTTCTTGGCAGTTCCGGTAATTGTGGGTGATTGCACACAGTACTAGGCGGATCGATCTCAAAAAGAGATCTCCACTAGGCCATCTGACCGTAGGATCATGTGCGCGACAATACTTCGCTTTTTCCATCCCAACATGCCACGCCACAACGCGAGGGTGACGTCGCGATAAATGTACGCGAATGCAGTGGCACTGTCATCGTTAGCGTCTGGCGATCGTGAGATCGGAAGTTCGTCTGTGTCGCCCGTTGGGATTCGCGCTTTGCTGCTGCTGCTGATTAAGTAAGGTAAGTAAGTAAGGTAATTTGGTCCGGTTCGAAATCATAAGGAGCAGAGGTAAGAGCAGAAGAAGGCAATGGATTGTGATCAGCTTCAGTGTGCCGATCACTCCTTCAAGATTGAGGCAACAATGGTAACGCAACTCACCTCGACTACCCATAATGCGCAGTCCTCGAGCTCCCTCTCTTCAGTAAAGCACGCCAAGTGATTCTCGACGTTCACGGTTTTCCCCCCAATGACTACCGTGAGGGCGTCTTGGAGCTTCCCTATGGCGGGATGCCTCCTCCCCTGACTTGCGATGAAGTGCTTAATGAGCACCGCCGCGTCTTGCGCCTTTCGTTTGACAAAGCTGCTTGCGTGAAAGGTGACATATCTGCCGATCCCTTTTCCCCCTGAGCTTCACGTTTTCGTTATTCGAATTCTGCAAACAAACAATCAAAAAGTTTGTCTGTTAATCAATGTTTAGTAAATATCCGCCCCCTTGAGCACAGTTAAGTGCTCAGTAAGGGGCGGCGCGATTAGGAGTCGCTCTTTGTCGCCTTCACTGCCCTACGGATCACTAGGATCCATAGGACTACAGGTTTTCCAAAAAAAAGGCAAATGAAGCAAATAAAATATACCTTTAGTATATTTTATTAACTCAACTGAAAAAAATTATCACGAAAGGTACTAAACCCTAAAAAAGGAGGTTAGCACGCTGGCCGCAAAAATTCGAACTGACTAGGGTTTCGTCCCTCATCTGCGCGCTCGCTTGAAGCAAGTATGCGCTGCGGATGAGGGAACGGCTTACCAAAACATTATCGCATATGTGTTATCTTTCCATATTAATTCGTACGGTCTGAAAGGCCAAGCACAATTCTCGCTAAGGGCCGGCGCGGTCATGTGGGTATGTTGAGCGGGATCTTAGGATTTTCGCGACTTCCAAAAGTAGTGAAAGGGGTCATCATTCTTTGCGATGCGAATACCCCCTGACTCAGTAGAAATATGTGATAATATTACATAGGAAATTTTTACTTAGATGAACACGTAATCTTAAAAATCTTCGCCTGGCTGTACGGGGTCTCACTGCGAGAGAGAGAGAGAGCGTTCCGCATTAAGTTGAAGTTGCATAGTTAACAAATAGCATCTGTACATCGCAAAATACTCAAAGCGACATCTGCTGTAAAATGACCAAGAATTAGGACAGCGAAACGAGAATTGGGACATGTTTTCGAGAACGGGACAGTGACACTGTGTGCCAGGGAACACTAGCCATGACAAACTATTCGATTGGCATATTGTATTTACGCGTACTGGAGCAGTGAAATGGCAATGGGCTCGGAAGGGGACTCCCGAGCCATTGACTTCGTACTATGGAGAGCGAAAGCCTGGACTGGATTATAGCTGGCAGCATATTATCGTCCACCCTTCGGGTGCTCTACGCCGCTGGGAGCGTAATAGGGGCGGCGGCTGGTTTCTGGAAGACGCCACTCAGTTGAAGGCGCCGGTAGCGCCATTCTCATAGATTACCGATCAGCAGCATTGGGCGCGGGAATCCGACGATTGTGATTGACGATGACGAATATCGTGGAATTCCCTACACGGGGCGTAAGCCTGTACACTCAGAGCCTACAGACAGTGACGATTCGGGTACAGGCGCTGTGTCCTGGAGTAAAGAGAAGTTACCGGATTCTGATGACAATGATGACGCGGGTGTCACTAACAGTAAGGAGAAGCTACCAGGTTCGGATGACAACGATGACGCGGGTCGGCGGGTGTCACATATGACATGGACGCTGCCAGTCCGAAATGGGAGCCAGCCTCGCCCGAATATGATGACACTGAGGATGACGTCAGCGAGTTCGATGACTTGGTAGCTGACGATGCTGAAGAACAAGCTGAAGCTCGAAGGTTGAAGAGACTGGGACTGCAATTGATCATGGATGAGAAGGGTGAACTTATCTGGGTGCCAAAGGGCACATCCCCGACCTCACCTGTTCAGCCAGAGGATCCGCCTATCACCGAGCAGGAGTCTGAGGCCATATCTGAGGATGCCCCAGCCTCTGTGGTGGAGACTGTTCATGCACCACCGAAGAAACCTTGTGGGTCAGATACTGGATTGACTTCAATGGGTGAGAATAAGGCTGGGGTGTCTGAAGAGACGAAGAGGCAACCTAGGAAATATCCGAGATGTTGGACACATGAGTATATAACTCAATTGAAATGCTCCATAAGCAGTGACAGTGATGAAGAAGAAGTGCTTGACGTGGCTCCTCGTAGGAAGAAAGCAAAGATCAGCAAGGGACAATGAAATCAACTGTCTTGATTAGGATTGTCCAAATGCAGATTCTCTCATTAGGATTTGTATAGGTGGCAGATGATGATATGCCAGCCGACATGGGACAGATCGATTAGAGATATGAACTGCGCGACTTGAAAGTATAAGACTTGAATATTGCCCATTTGGAGGCTGTTCTAACTTGAAGTAACTATTTGGAGGAGCTGTTGCTCAACTTGTTAATTTACTGGTCAATCTTTCCTGCCATAAAGATATTGCAATTGCTTGAATTGTAGCCTTGTTCAACTGTTTATCTAGAACATTGCAATTTTGTACACTGCAAAATTGCCGACTACGGACCTGTGCCCCAAGATTGAAGCAGATTAACCTCTGACTGACCCTTGAGCTTTGGCTCGGATACAGTCACGTGCTCAAGAAGTCTGCACTTGGAAGTGGTATTGCTCTGCGCCCTTTTGCCCCCTGACTTTCACCCTGCATGCAAACAGGCGATTTTCCAAGACTGTTATGCTGCAAAATGATCAGAAAGGGGGGAAAGAGGTCGCCAGCAACTTAAATTTACCGGGATTAACAGCCAGATTGACCCGAACGGAGAGTGGAAAGTGCACAAGTGGTCAGATTGAGAAAAGAGGACCTCGGAGACAGTTTTAACGTGGACACAAAAATTCCAGACGTTTCTTGATAGTTTTTTGTCGTTTGGAACCTGGCCCCGACACCTGGGTCCTCATAGATCGCTACATTTTAAATTGGGATGGCCGATCGGCACGACAGAGCCAAATTAGACAATTTTGAGCCCATCGGACTACATAGGAGGAAACGAGAGCCCAGAAGGAGAATTTTCTATTTTTTTTATATTCTTTGAAAGAAAACAATAGTCTCCAACACTGGGACCTGGTCAATTTGTCTGGATTGCTCCGGGATGGCCGCCAAGAAATTAGCCAAACTGCCGATTAACACTCAATTTTTGAAATTTGACCACCAAAAACCGCATTTCACTCTGGAAAGCATATTTCTTCGTTCACCCCGACTTCCACTGCTAAGATGAATTGTTTTTCTGAGTGTTCTGGGGAAATTTGCCCAAATTGGACAGATTTGACTTCCCCAACGGTCAGATTTACACTTTTCCACTCCTAATTTCGACATGATGCAGAACGCCAACACTGGACGCTCCCCTCCAACGTCGCCCACGTCGACTCCCAGGCGTACAAGGGGACGGCAGGCCAGTCAGCGCAGTACGAGAGGTGCTGCAGCCACTGGAACCACTGGCAAGGGGGCGAAGGGCACCTACAAGGCGCCCTCTCCGGGTCAGCCGCCGCAGGCTGCGACAGCAGCAGGTGCGCCAAGCTTCCAGATACCCAAGAAGAAGTCGACCCTGTCAGCTGATGCTCCTGAGTTTAACAGCGCGACTCCTCTGGCTCTGGATTCTGGAACAGCTTGTGTGACACCTCCCCTGGAGGAGGCTGTAACGGTACCTAAACAGCACCATAATCCGCCTCTGCGTCCTGCAAGAGCGGCGTCACCACGGGTGCTGACTGTTGACACCCCTGGTGCAGGGCGAAACATGAGAGCGACTCCCCAGCGGTATGTCAACTCAACCTCTCCTTTCCCTGGCATCCTGCGACTGCCCGGAAGCCGCGACCTGAGCCCTCCAGCTCCGCGCCAGCGAAGCCCGCCTCGGACTCGAGACCGGACCCCGCCACCGCCGCGCTGCAGGAGCCCACCGCGGACGCGCGACATGAGTCCTCCAGCTCCAAGACCGCGAAGCCCTTTGACATCCTACAGGACTCCACATACTTGGTCTGGAGCTACGGTGATGACCTCCCCGCACGGCCAGCTGCCCACGCCATTCCTCGAGAACGCGCTTCAGGCTGAGTCCGCGGGAGCAGCCTCTGCGGGACCATCTCTACCTGCTGACCGACCACCTCGCGACCCGATCGCTGCGCGCGAAATGACCGAGGTCAACATTGCAGCACTTGAGCAGGACATGCAGAATGAGGCGAACGAGCAGAGACCAGGACTTCGCCAATTTCCCTCCCGCTCCGATGTGGCCAACTGGCGAAAGCGCCAGCAGCAGGGTGAGAATCTCGCCTGGACTCCGCGCCCTAACCAAGGGGGTGTGGGGGCAGCGGGGAGGTCAGAAGACATGCACCAACGCATTGCTGGCGAACCCATGGCACACTCAATGCATCCAACTCCCTCCTCAACAAGCAACGGGGAGGTGGGGGCAGCGGGGAGGACAGGTGGCTCCGGCTTGACAGGTGGCCCACGCCACATAAGCATAGCATGTTCTGGGCATTCGCTGACATCGCCGCTTACGGAGAAGGTGAACGGTGACTCTCTGACCTCACCGATTACCGATACCGTTACGGAACCTAAGGTGATCGGTGACTCTATGGCAAGGTTATCGGTGACTTTCGAGTCCGAGAAAGACAGCGAGGCAACTTCATTGACGCCTTCACCGACTCAGGCGACTACGGAGGCAGCTACGGTTACGGATATGCTCGAGTCCCTGTTGAACAGCGAGTCCAGACCTTTGACTACCTCGCTGACCTCAACAACTACGGAGCAGCCAGTCAGCACAGTCAGCTCAGTCAGTTACGCCGACCTCGCACTCAGGCGTGGCGTTGGACTCGCAGCCTACCAGCCGCCTCCTCTTCCAGTCATCGACCCCCCTTCTCAAGCAGATGTCCTCAGCAGAATTCCAGTCAGAAACTTACCTCTGAACCAGCTTTCTCGCCGGGAGAGGCGCCATCAGCGATGGGAACAGAATCAGCAGCGCCTGGCAGAACAGCGCAGAGCACTCTTCTCTGACCCCGCCTCAGCCAGAACGCCCTCAGATGCCTCGGTCCCCGCGCTGAACCATCAGCATCAATCCCTAATGCAGAATCAGATGATGTTAGAAGTATCAGAGTACATGC
This sequence comes from Cymbomonas tetramitiformis, assembly GCA_001247695.2. NCBI lineage: Eukaryota > Viridiplantae > Chlorophyta > Pyramimonadophyceae > Pyramimonadales > Pyramimonadaceae > Cymbomonas > Cymbomonas tetramitiformis. The sequence goes on along the minus strand of LGRX02034248.1, from coordinate 78,559 downwards.
AAAATCTACATCAGCAAGTGCTCCAACACTATCCTCATCTGACTTCAGTTCTACCATCGGTGGGCGCTCCACCTATGACGCCCTACCAGCACACCTTAGGATGGGCGAGCGGTTTACCAGGTGCACCGGCGCCAGCTGCTGGATCAGGTCCTTGGCTGGTACCAGCACCGGCTCAACCGGTTCCCGCACCGGCTCAACCGGCTCCAGCACCGGATCAACCGGCTCCGGTACCGGCTCATCCGGCGCCGGCACCATTTCAGCCAGATCCACCGGCTACCGGCGCATCGCCTTCTGACTCCGCTGAGCCTGATCATCCGTCACCAGGAAACTCGCCCCCGCCTTCAGACAATGGTGAACCACGACACAGGCGTCTAGATGTGTTGCTATGGACTTTAGAAGCAGCCTCCTTCTGGTTGAGAAATCACCTGTCCTCTTCCTCCGCAGTGACTGTCAGCCACGGCGCTGAGGCACAATATTCTTACCGACTGCCAACCATGCCTGGAAGCGCCAGTCACTTCATAACCGATACAAATCGGATTTGGATGACTATGCGACACATCGGAGTGGACATCCAAGACCTGGCGCAGCATGGGTCAGTGCATACTCCTGTGCGCCTGACTGAGATTGAGGACAGTGACGCTTTCACTCTGGAAGTGGAGAAAACGCAAGTGGATGAAGCGCGGCGTTGCGCGGAAAGCCGTACTGGAACTCAGCAGAGACGCCTGCCCTTGTACTCATGGGTGACCATCGCGGAAAATGCCTTAGAGTCCGAGTTGACAGAATTTGACCCCCTGGGACTCCAAATTTGGGCAGCATTTTCATCCTCCGAGGCGTACTTGTTTCGAGGAATGGCGGCTGGCAACCAACCAACTCCCGCCACAGTACCGGCTAGACTGGGCGTCAACCGGTTTCCCTCTGGTGTTCCCAGCGCAGCAGAGTACAGATCGCCTGGAAATTCCTTGCCAGCGGCCCCGGGACTCCTGCCAGTGGACCAGCGCCTTTCTCAATTCCCAGGGCACCACGATCTTATGGGAGCGGCTTCCCCAAGTGATGTCTACCGAGAATCCAAGACAGTGGCTGATGTGCTCAAGCTGATCAGAGACATTCCTATGTACCCCTCCTCCGCTGAACTAATCACCACTGACGCTGACATTGCCGCACTTCCACCTTTTTCTGAAGCGCTGGTCAATTTTCTGTCAATGGGCGTAGTCACCTTCGCCCTGGGTCGCATAAGTGCTTATCGCCTAGACCTGACCATGATCACCATGCCGGAGATCTTGAAGGAAGTGGCGCAACGCAAACTGCAGCCGCGATTCCTGACTTTTCTCAAGCAAGGTGGTATGTTGAACTCGGAGGCCTGGAACCGGCGTTACGCCACTTTGGCGCCTTTCCTGGCCGACGTAGTCAGGAGCGTACTGGATGACATCGCGCTGATAGGACTAGCGGGGACCGTGATGCGCATGGCGCAGCGACGAGAAGAGACTGCGCGTTTGTTCGCCACTCGTCTGGTATCCTGGCACGAGGTAGTGCAGTTATTGGCAGACGCCATGCCCAACTGCCACGCCATCAGCTATTGTATCAGTTCTGGTCTGGACTGCGACTGAAGCAAGCTGTGATGGATCGCCTCATTGAGGATCGGCTGGATCTGCAAAGTCCAGCGAATTGGGAGAGCAATCATCCCGGATCCACCGCGCTGCAGCATATCATCACTGTGGCCACCAAATTGGAGCGCAGTGAAGCTCTGACCGCAGCACGAACCTCTCCCGCCTCAGCACCTGCGAACCGACGTCCTGCCTGGAGGAATGGTCGCTCGTCCTCCAGACTTAACGCCGTGCAGGACGCTGGGGAGGAAGACACTACTGACCTCGACCCCGCCGACCTCAGGGTGCAGCACGCCGTGCCGCCCAGCCCGGCGGGATTGACCAGGCCGCCACGCCGATGATACGTCTGCAACTCTGACTCCCATTTATGGGCTAACTGCCCCGACGAGGCCAAAAAACGAACCTGGATTGCTGACGCCCCAGCTCGTTTGGCACGCCGCCGCGCTGCAAATGAATCTCATATCGCAGCGCTGGAGACAGAATGGGAGGATTTGGAAGATGAAGCGGAAGCGCTGGAGTATTTTCAGAACGAGGAATCGGCCGCAGCGTCCTCCTCGGGTCAGCAATCTGCGGAGGAGGAGGACTGAGTGTCCTCCCGCCGGCGGGACGCCGGCGACAGGGCGGTATGGGTAACCGCCCCTGGGCAAGGAGTACAGCCTTCGCCCACAACCGAGGGAATATCCAGCAGGATCCTCCGCCACCCCCCAACCCTCCGGCCGCTCGAGGATATGGATTCACCTGGTCTGCCGATCAGAGGCGACAACGCCATCTCGACAGAACCAGAACCCTACGGGATGAACCCTCGTTGTCCAGTACCGCTGTTTACACAGCAAACCTTTCCACTGAGCAGAGCCGGCGAGAACATCACTTGGTTTCCCGGCGCCATCAGCGGTCGCCACGAAGGTCACCCACTTCGTCGCCTGAGCGCTCCAAGCCTCCCGTTATGTTCAGTGTAGATCGCTCCCTTGGAACTGGTGATCGCTATCCAGCTCCACGACGCGAGCGTGGCGAAACGCCCCGCGTTGACCCCACAGACCTTGGGGATAACCCTAACCCTAACCCTAACCCTAACCCTGAGACATCAGTACTGGCAGCACTGGATGAGGATGATGGTCAGGAGGAGGAGACCCAGTGGACCTTCAACCCACTCAACACCCCCTGGCGGCAAACCCCTCGGCAGCGAGTACCGAGGAAAGCTCCGGTGGAAAGGATGCGAGCCTTGAGGCAGCGGATCCAGGATGTAACGCTACCCGCTGTTTCACACCCTCTGGACGACAGTGGGGAGGAAGGGGGTGGAACTTCAAAATCTGGCCCAGCTTCCGAACCCCCACCTTTTAAACTTCGACCTGAGGTGTTTCCTTCGACGTCTCGACCAGCAGCGTGTCCAACCTGGGCAGAGAGGGCGTCAACCCCAAGCGCAGAGCGCCCTACGAGCGCAGCGCGCAAGCGCACTGGAAAACCTCGCAGCAGAACTCCGAAGACTGTACGAGACCGACTGCAGCATGAGGCAGAGGTTACGAGGTTGGGAGATGAACCCCCAGGACTTCGAGCGGAGTCACTGGCGGACCGCACGCGCGCTTGGAGAGAGATGACGCACCCGGAGCACATGGCCGCAGCAGCGCTGGTAAAGGAGAATGAGAAATGGAGAGATGCATGGGTACCCGAAGGGTGGCGCAGATATCGCCGCCGCTGGTACAGATGGCATGGGAAGGTCACCCCTGACCTGACGATAACCGAAGGAGCAGTTCAGCTATCTCTGGAGACCGAGTGCGGTACTATCCCAGGTTCTGGTGGAGATGTAGGAATTCCAGACGCCTGGTGCAGTCTATACCGGGCGCACCAATGGAACCAGCGAGAAAGGGAAGCTGCGGAAGAGGCGGCTCACCTGGCCCTACCATCAACAGCAAGTGATTCATTCTCCCTGGACTCAGCGGAACCATCAGAGGCGAATCCAGCGACAACTCTGGATTTGACCTTATCTCCATCCAGTTCTCAGCCCGCAACTTCTGGGGACATTTCAGACCTCGAGGACTCCCAGCGGTCGCTCAACTTCATGCAGCAGTTGATGGAGCGGCAGCTGGCCGCCGCCAGATCGGAGAACAATCCAAGTGTGCTGACAACGGTGACAGAAGGAGTGGAGCCGACTCCCCTGAAAACCATCCAGGAGGAAACCCACCTGGAACTGCTACTGACCATTCAGAAACAGCAACGCCATCGTCTGCGGCCGATCCTGGAAGGTAATGAAGCAGTGGCAGCACCAGCAAACGTCACCAACGCCCAGGCGGCACCGCGGGAAGAAGAAGCCCCCTCTTTCACTCAAAAGTCCGAACCAGAAGATAGCTCTGGGGAGGAAGAGGAGGAGGAGATTTCCATCCAACCTCTTCGCTCTTACCCTCTGGAAAGCCGCACGCAGAGCCGCGCCAGACGACGCGCTCAAGGACAGGAGCGACGCGCCAAGGAGCGACAGCTACAAGCAGATCGCGAACTGGAAGGTGGATGGTACTTTGGTCCGGATCATCGTTCTCAGCCTGCACCACCGCGCACAAGACCTATCCGGTCTAAGCAGCGCGTACCTTTGCATCACCCAGTACGAGCAGCCATCTGTGCACATCTGCGACGCGATGGTCAAGTAATGTGGAACCAGGACAGTCAGCTGACTGCGATTCGGGACAAAGAGGGAACGCTGCTATTGGTGTTCTGGGCCTTGCTGAAGGGACAGCGAGTGCGCGTGCTGGTGGATTCGGGGGCCTCGGATGAATTCATCTCCAGTGAGTGCGTCAAGAGATTGAACCTCACAGTTCGCGCTAATGGGATGCCGCTGAACGTTACCCTCGCGGATGGGTCAGTGCAGACCTCTGCGCAAGTCGCTTACGGCAAGCTGACCGCCGAGACTTCCGAGGGGACTTACTCCGAGGTCATCAAGATGCGAGTACTTCCTTTGGGCATCAAGGTGGACATTGTACTCGGAGGAAGGTGGTTGAGACACCTCTCGCCGGTCACGCTGGACTATGATGGGTGGGGATCAGTCAAGTTTCGCCATCATGGCAAATCCGTGCGGATACGGGGATGTTCGCCGGGGCGTAGCTCCACACGCAAAGGCGAGAGAACCGCGATGGCTCTGGAACCGATGGTAATGTTATCAGCGGCCCAAGCGACCAAGGAGATCAAAGCCTATCGGCGCAGATATGCGGGAATGGACAGTGCCGCGACACCCCACGACATCTTAGTGGCCTATGCGACACCTTTGGTAGGGACTTCGATGTTATCAGCGATGGCCACCAGCGAGAATTTGGAGGACCCTTCAATCTCCCCCGAGTGGAGAAAGAAGTTTCAAAAGCTGATCGAGTCCTTTTCACCTCGAGTAATTCGCGAAGCGCTGCCCAACTTTGACGCCCTGCGAAAAGATGAAGTGGCCCATGTGAGACTGCAAGAGGGATGGAATGGTATCGCGCCCGCTAAGAGGCCCTATAAGATGTCCATGGTGGAGCTGACTCAACTGCGAGAACGCCTGGATGAACTCCTGAGTAAGGGCTACATCAGGCCTTCCTCAAGTCCGTTCGCTGCACCAGTGCTGATGGTTCCCAAGCCAGGGAAACCTGAAGTACTCAGAATGGTCTGCGACTTCCGAGCCATCAACAGCCTGACCGTCAAGGACAAATATCCACTTCCCGACATTCAGCAGTTGTTCGACTCCATGCATGGGGCCAAGTACTTCTCCTCCTTCGATGCAGTAGATGGGTTCTGGCAGATGGCTATGGCGTCTGAGGATGTGGAAAAGACGGCGTTCACTTCTCCCTATGGGTCGTATGAGTAGTTGGTGATGCCCATGGGGTTGACCAACAGTCCTTCCTGCTATCAGAGACGCATGCAGCGAGCTCTGGGACATCTTCCTTTTGCAAGAATATTCCTGGACGATTGTATCCTCTTCAGCAACACCTTGGAGGAGCATCTTTCCCATCTCCAGCAATTTTTCGAAGTCTGTGAGAACCAGGGCATCTACCTCAAGGAGTCTAACTGCAGACCCAGATACGCTTTCTGGGGCACGTTATCTCACGGGAAGGAAGTCAACCTCAACATGACAAGTTGGCCGCCATCAGGGACTGGCCCGCTCTGGAAAACGCCACGCATGTGCGCCAATTTTTGGGGTTGGCTGGGTACTACCGGCGGTACATGCTGGGCTTCTCTGAAGTAGCACAACCCTTGACTCAGCTCACCAAAGGGGATGTCGCTTGGCTATGGGGACCCATGCAGCGTTGGGCCTTCGAGGAGATTAAGAAGGCGCTATGTTCTTCACCCACTCTGGCGCTACCCGATATGAAAGCGGCGGCCGAAGGACGGCATCCTTTCGTGGTACAAACTGACGCCAGTGGAGTGGCGCTGGGGGGAGTACTGATGCAAGACGTAGGAAATGGATTGCAACCTATCGCCTTTGAAAGCAGACAGTTTAATGGAGCCGAGCAGAACTATCATGCTGGCGAAAGAGAACTCTGCGCTCTCCATCACTGCACTACGCAAACTTGGCGACACTACCTCATCTGGACCGAGTTCCAATTGCAGGGTGACCATAAGCCCCTAGTCTGGTTAATGGCACCCGGACAACCTCTCAGCCGACGCCAAGCCCGATGGTACATGGATCTAGTGGAGGTAGGGGTACCCGAGATGGAGTACATTCCTGGGGCGCTACTCTGGGTTCCAGACGCTCTGTCCAGGCGACCCGACTACAAGGAAATTTCCGCGAGAGAAGGACTGGTAGAAGCTGGCTTTGTGCACCCGGTTACTGGGAAACCGCAGCGACCTCCTTCAGCCGCAGACACTGCCAACAAGTTTCGACCTGCCGCTGGTAAAGAGTCTCGCCAAGGACGTGCGCCCCTGGGAGTGGTAGATCCCAACAAGTTGAAGGAGCGCAAGTCCAACAGCGCCAAGACCAAAGATCCGGAACCAGTTCTCGCGTGCAGTGGGACTCTCACCTGGATGGACTCCCCTCAACTCTAAATGGACGCCTTACATACCCTGCAGCTGGCCGAAACCGGGTACGAGGAAGCAACCCTGGCAGTTCAGACGCGCTCTGGCAAACTGACAGCATCCTCGCCTCCTTCTCCCAGGAAGACCCCTGTTGACTACTCAGCAACGCCGAAGTGCAGCGAGGCCTCAACCAGACTCCTGGAGCCCAGCGACCGACAGGACTGGAAGTTCCGTGCGGACATGTTCGACTTCTTGAGTCAAGAATATGGACCTTTCGAGGTGGACGCCTGTTGCGACTTGGGAGGAAAGAATCGTCAGGTCAACCGCTACTGGACGGACTGCTTGAAGGAAAACTGGCGAGGGTTGAACGTCTGGTGCAATCCTCCCTTCTCCTCCAACCATTTGACCATCGAGGCCGTACTGAGGAGATATGTGAAAGAATGGCGTCTGGACCCTGAGAATACTTCAGCTCTCTTTGTCCTTCCTGACTTTCAGTCTCGCATGCCACAGTGGCGGCAGTTGTTCAGATCTGCGGGAATGAGAGTGGAGTACATTATTCCTACCCATGACGCTCAAGGAGAACCTGTGCAGATGTTCGCTGCCCCGGATGGAGTCCTTCTGGATCTCCCTTGGCCCCTGCTAGTGGTGTACGCTCCGCCAGCTCGACAGCGTGTCAAGCGGGAAAGGAAGACGAGTTCCCCTCCTCCTATCGTGCGTACTGGAGAAGCGGCCAGCGTTCGAGACCTGCATCAGCAGATATCAGGAGGTCAGTTTCTCAAAGCGCTGCAAGCGGAATATGGGCGACCTGGCCCCCTACAGACTTTAAGGAAAGAAATCCAAGAAGCTCCGCATCAACGCACTCGTGACTTCTGCGTGGTGGGAAATGTGTTGTGGAGGGTGAGCGCTGGACGCTATCGGTTGGTACTGGGAGAAGATTCACCACTCCGTGAGGTAGTGCTGCAAGAGGCGCACGCCTCTGTTTCAGCTGGACACGCGGGCAGGGACAAAACTCTGGAACGAGTCCTGCGACGCTTCTGGTGGAAAGGGGCAGCAGAAGATGTGGGACGCTGGGTTTCATCTTGCGCTATCTGTCAAGCGGTGCGACCGAGAAATTCTTACCCGGATGGATTGCTGAACCCACACACTATTCCTACGCGACTATGGCAAGTGGTCAGTGTGGACTTTGTTACTGGACTGCCAGTCACGGCGCGGAATCACGATGCCTTTGCTACTTTCACGTGTAAGCTCAGCAAAATGGTTCACATCATCCCGTTGAACTTCCAGGACAGCTCCGCTGAGGTTATAGCTCGAATCTACTTCGACCACATCTGGAAACTACATGGCACCCCTATGAAGATTGTCTCTGACCGCGACCCTCGTTTTCAGGATGCTATGTGGAAGGAATTGATGAGACTTATGGGAAGCAACCAAAGTGGCCTCCACTACGCCTTATAACCCTGGTTCGGACGGACAAGCTGAACATACCAACCGCGTGGTAGAAGACATGCTGAGGTCCTTCGTAGGCAGCAATCCAGAGGACTGGGATTTGTGGTGTGCCAACGTGGAGTTCGCCATAAACGATACGCGGAGCGATGTAACCGGCTTTACCCCTTTTGAGTTGGTCTTGGGGCACTCGCCTATGTCGCAACTGGACTTGTTCCTGCAAGCCGCTGCTGGACAACACTCCAGGCGCAAGGGTGGAGAAGGTACTGCCCACGAGATGGCTAGTAAATTCGCGGCTCAACTAGAGGACGCCCGCACTAAGCTAGAACTGGCACAGCAACGCCAGCGACATCAGTTTGACCAGCGTCACACCGCCAAATCCTTTCAGTTGGGAGACTTGGTCTGGGTAGATGCCAAGCATCTCACGGAAAATATCATGAACCGCGAATCCTTCAGGAAGCTGGGACCTCGCTGGCACGGGCCCTTACCCATCACCGAGAGGTTCTTCAGTGACCAGCAGGGAGAGCTACCCGAAATTGACAGAGGTGCTCCGGTGGCTTATCGGCTCAAGTTACCCCCTAAATGGCGTATCCACGATGTTTTTGCGCAGCATCGCCTCAAGGAATACCGCACCGCGGATGAAGCTTTTGCGCTGCGTCAGCAAACACCTACTCCTGCCAAGGTTCTCGTGGATGGACAATCCCAGACACATGTGTCTAAGATTCTGGCTCGAAGAGTGAAACCTGCGAGAGGAGGTAAGGAAGTAGAAGAATTTCTGGTTCGCTGGACTGGGTACTCTAATGCTCATGACTCCTGGAAGACTCGCGAGTCGTTGAACTACGGGGGTGAACTCGAACAGCTCACAGAGTTTGAACAACTGAGACTATCCCGAGAAGGACAAGCCCGCGAAAAAGCCTTACAGGAGGTCAGAATGCAGCGGAAGCAAAGGCGGGAACGCGCCAGAGCTCTAACCTTCCTGGACACCGCTGATGAAGGGGAACCTCTTTCTCTGGACAACTGCCTACCTTGGGAACAATACTGTCGCTCCTCTGACGCCTTTGTGACGCATCTGGCTCTTCTGGACTCTGTGGTCTCGACACGCGAGTTGCGACTACTAGTACTTTTCAGTGGTACAGGTAGTGTGGAGAGAAGTTTCCTGTCATGTTATCCGAAGAGTACCGTGGTCACCGTAGATCATGATCCTCGCTGGCAACCTACCTACGCTGAGAAGGTTCAGGACTGGGACTTCAAGCGTTACGCGCCTGGTTACTTTGACGTCATCTGGGCTAGCCCACCGTGCACTGAATACAGTCAGGCTAAGACCACAGGGGTGCGACAACTGCGACAGGCTGATGCCTATGTACGCCGTACGCTCCAAATCTTCGACTTCCTCAAACCCAAGCATTGGTTTATGGAAAATCCGATGGGCAGGTTTCCCTTTGCGCTGCGATTTCGACCAGTAGTTCGTCGGTTACCCACTCCGTTGTATTGCTCTTGCTGTATGTATGGCACTGGCTACCGCAAGCCTACTTGCATCTGGACACAGTCGCCTCCTCCAGTGGACCTGCGGTACAGTAAGAACCGGTATATAAGAAAGCAGGCCCAAAAATCTAGCGGCTGGCTTTCTTAATCTGAGGGCCATCGTGCGACAGCCAGCGTGGGGAGCTTTCTTAGAATGCCCCCCCTGGCCGCCTTGGATTGATAGCATTCGTCCGTTTTTCGGGATCGCTAGCGTGACACATTCTTAATCGACGCCCCTTGGGCGATGCAACTCAGCGGCTGCTTTCTTAACGTTTTCTTAAAACAATCGACTGTGCAAACGTTCGTTGGAACTGTACTGTAATGGGGGTACTGCAAGTGGGTTGGCATCTCGGGCGTGTACGCAAGAAGTTGCCCACAAACAAAGAGGGTTTCACCTTCCAGGTGTTCTACCCTTGTGAGGGGAGGGTCGCAAAGCACGGCTTGACTACAAGCACATATGTAGGCAACCTCACAGAGGCACAGCTTGCAGAGGCTGTGGATGGATCTTGGCTTATGTTTGCACCTGTGGAGTAATAGGCTTGTAGCCACTGCTTGTAAATGCAGTGTGGGTTTATGTTATACAGCCGGTATCGCATTGCATGAGATAAATGGATTAATTAAGTTCCCTATTAGCCGTGGTAACAGGATTTGTGATTTATGATATATTGCCCGTGCACTCCTCATTGACACATTTTAATTTGTCTTGAAACCTGTTATCATGTAGGTTTTAAAGCTCTTAAATTACTAACACAATAGGTTGCCCACTCCTGCATATTCGTTATAGTATAATCTACTTACATTATTTACTTCCAGAAATCTAGCGGGTACTTTATTCTTAAATCAATGTTTTTTGCTATAATTTATGCATAATATTTCATTTTCCCAGCGTGTGTACTTTCTTAATATGGACGTTTTTGAGTAGGTCTCCGTCACTTCGCCAGCGGCTGGCTTACTTTCTTGTTCTTAAAATTTTGGCCAAAACCCAGCGGCTGCTTTCTTATAGGTCGACTTTCTTATAACCCGGTTCTTACTGTACCCCAGTGGACCTGCGGTACTGTACGATGGATACTCCTTGCCTTCACCAACAGACGCTGGGATCACATCCGGAAACTGCTCAACTGGGGCCTCATCCTGGGCAACAAGGAGCGGGAGTCTCCGCTGCTGTATACCCTCTGCCCTCTGGATTGCTTCGCCAACTCTTCGAGCACCTGTTCGATCAGAAAAGCATATCACGCATCCATAAGCATGGCTGATCGGTGTCTGGATCTTAGCTGCTGTACAAATGACTCCGAGTTATCATCTCTTTGTACTAACAAGCTAAGAGGGGAGGAGTTGTGCCAGGGAACACTAGCCATGCCAAACTATTCGATTGGCATATTGTATTTACGCGTACTGGAGCAGTGAAATGGCAATGGGCTCGGAAGGGGACTCCCGAGCCATTGACTTCGTACTATGGGGAGCGAAAGCCTGGACTGGATTATAGCTGGCAGCATATTATCGTCCACCCTTCGGGTGCTCTACGCCGCTGGGAGCGTAATAGGGGCGGCGGCTGGTTTCTGGAAGACGCCACTCAGTTGAAGGCGCCGGTAGCGCCATTCTCATTACCGATCAGCAGCATTGGGCGCGGGAATCCGACGATTGTGATTGACGATGACGAATATTGTGGAATTCCCGACACGGGGCGTAAGCCTGTACACTCAGAGCCTACAGACAGTGACGATTCGGGTACAGGCGCTGTGTCCTGGAGTAAAGAGAAGTTACCGGATTCTGATGACAATGATGACGCGGGTGTCACTAACAGTAAGGAGAAGCTACCAGGTTCGGATGACAACGATGACGCGGGTGTCACATATGACATGGACACTGCCAGTCCGAAATGGGAGCCAGCCTCGCCCGAATATGATGACACTGAGGATGACGTCAGCGAGTTCGATGACTTGGTAGCTGACGATGCTGAAGAACAAGCTGAAGCTCGAAGGTTGAAGAGACTGGGACTGCAATTGATCATGGATGAGAAGGGTGAACTTATCTGGGTGCCAAAGGGCACATCCCCGACCTCACCTGTTCAGCCAGAGGATCCGCCTATCACCGAGCAGGAGTCTGAGGCCATATCTGAGGATGCCCCAGCCTCTGTGGTGGAGACTGTTCATGCACCACCGAAGAAACCTTGTGGGTCAGATACTGGATTGACTTCAATGGGTGAGAATAAGGCTGGGGTGTCTGAAGAGACGAAGAGGCAACCTAGGAAATATCCGAGATGTTGGACACATGAGTATATAACTCAATTGAAATGCTCCATAAGCAGTGACAGTGATGAAGAAGAAGTGCTTGACGTGGCTCCTCGTAGGAAGAAAGCAAAGATCAGCAAGGGACAATGAAATCAACTGTCTTGATTAGGATTGTCCAAATGCAGATTCTCTCATTAGGATTTGTATAGGTGGCAGATGATGATATGCCAGCCGACATGGGACAGATCGATTAGAGATATGAACTGCGCGACTTGAAAGTATAAGACTTGAATATTGCCCATTTGGAGGCTGTTCTAACTTGAAGTAACTATTTGGAGGAGCTGTTGCTCAACCTGTTAATTTACTGGTCAATCTTTCCTGCCATAAAGATATTGCAATTGCTTGAATTGTAGCCTTGTTCACACTGCGAGTATGCGAGAGGTGAATCTGTCAAACCCCAAACCAAATCGTTTGCGTCTCAAAATGACATACTGTACAAAAAAGCAGTCATATGCCACCCAAGAAATGTGGCGTACCCCACTTCAACCTTTTCGCGGGGACGCACGATTAAATGCAGATCTTACTACATTTTCAGTGCACGGTTCAGATGAATGAGATTATAATTCCGAATTTCGCCCGTCTAATGAATCACGAAATGTATCCAAGACGTGAATGATGTTGCGCCACATCGGCTATAGAGTTGGACGTTGGACCTTTCCAGGCTCGTATGACCAGTAATAATCACGAAAAAAGAATATTTAAGGGGGGCTTAATGCGGCGGGCTCTCATACTTAACACATGATGGGTTTTCGAGCCATTTCAGCCGTGAAAAATGTTTTAATCGAACTGCCATATTCATCTGCGCTGAATTTCTCTTGCCATGTCAGTTGTGTCGGGGAAACGTCAGTTCCCAAATATAAATTATATACAAAAACGTCATAAATAATTCAGAATACCCAGCGCATTACGCGTTACAGCAGTGTGAATTTTATGAACCACTTTCGCGAACCACTTTGGCTCACCAAAGTGGTTCACAAGTCCCGAGCATTTGCCTACGGGCAGACGGCCATTAAAATCATTTGCCTACGCGCACACTACCGTTAAAATCATTTGCCTACGCGCAGATGGCCATTACAATCATTTGCCAACGCGCATTCCACCATCTATGGCATTTGCCTACGCGCATTCCACATTAAACCCATAATTCTATGAGCTGAGGATGTGCTCGATAAAGGAATACCCAAATTTTGAGGATATTATTTTCTAGAAACACACCAAAGGCCGATTGTTACGTACAGTAAATTGCGGAATATTTGACAATATATCACAAAATCAGACTTGAGTTCTCCATTCAGCAAGCAAGAGAACATATTATAAAGCCTAAATTGTATCTACATAGAAAACTGCAAGCATTCATAAATATTGGAAATCTCCTGATGCACAAACCAACTAATCGAAGGTATTAAAATGAAGCTTTAGTCCATTATTTGGCTTAGTCAGTACTAATTCCCCGTGATTACAGTATGCTATTCTGCAGGTCCGGCACCTGAGTGAGCCTGGGTCCTGGATCTGTCGTCTTGGAACGAGGGAGATGTGTGCACACTTTGATAACCGTGGATACTTTCTGCGGCATAGCAGCATATCTCTACCTCAACGCGCCGAGAACTCATGGTCTTCCTTCGTGTTCATGACGCTGGTGCAATGTTCAGTCATATGCTTGACCAGTTTCTTACGTAGAATCATCGGAATACACAGAGCCGAAAGCATAATACTTATTCACTGCTCGGGAAACAGATGACAGGGTGGCTGCAAGTGTTGGACGAAGAGAATCTGCCAAAGGCCCCACTTTACGCCTGCAACACAGCAGGCCATTGTCAGCTAAGCGTGTCCCGTTTCTACAAACCGGTGCCTAGATTATGACACAACAAGACGGTGCTGGATGCTTGTAAAGCGAGCAGTTTGTATTCTGAAAAGAAAAGAGCACGGGAACATGTAGACCGGTCTTTTAGGAGAGTCGAACAAGATGAAAGATTGCACCAGTCCATCTGTTTTTTTAGCCCGAATACTTCTACGATGCACTTCGGAAGCGCACACCAAGCTTTACCTGATCAAAAAGTTCTTCCCGACGATTTCTTCCACTTTTGCCCACTCCGAGGACGGGCCATCAGGGCCAACCTCCACTCCAAAACCTCCAGGTGCCCTCTCCACTTTGATGACTTCGTCGTCCAAACAGCATTCTGCAGTTACCTCATCCCTGTCGCATAGCACTCCCCCTCAGGTGAAACAGGTAGAACTTTAAAAAACCCTAAACTAACCTACCAATATCGTGAAGGGTATCGTGATAGGAACACGCCACTGCGCAAAGAGAGAGGCTCGTTGCAAGTTGTCTCGAACCGAACTCGTTTGTGGTTCCATATAAGAATGCCTTTACAGGACTTTACTCCCTAGACTAAACAGGATCAATTTTATTCCATAGTTTAGGTTGTTCTGAGGGAACTGGGCCCAACGAGTGAAGCGCAAAAACAAGAAGTGGGGGAACAGGGTGACCTGGGCAATGGTAAAGCCCCCGACACAGTTGAAACAGGCGAAAGACCTACCCGTTATTCAATTTGATTGTAAATCCCGTGGGATCGCCCGCCTGCGCACCACGGCAAAAACATGGCCTCGGAGTTAGGAGAATATTTTCACTGGTCGAAGAAAAACGGTTAGGCTGTCCTTTCGGGAGTAACATTTCACAGGTTTAAAACACACACATGACAACGTAAGGGGAAAAGACCGTGACGAATAATACGCATCAACTAGTAAGCGTTTTTGCGAGTAGCTTCTAGCGTGCAACTTCCGATATGCACTGAAAATATCGAGGGACCAGGTATCCCAGCCGTGTTGAAGCAAAAGTGCAACAGAACCCAGAATTATATACCGAATATCGCAGCAACTCTCACCGTGCGCAGGCGGAAACATGATAAAAGTATCTACGTGTTTTCCCTGAGACGGGGTAGTTACCTCGTTCTCCATGATGTCCACATTCATCTTCATACCGTATTTTTCCCTTCCGTTGATTTCAAACTCATTGATGGCCCATTTGAATATTTGGTCAAGGAAATCTTCACGCCCCACCAAGGCTGCGCTAGCAACAAAAGAAAGGGTCAAACGGTGATAAGACCCGAGAAAATGCGAGCTATAACTTACAACCGCTTGGTGGAGCTTGACGGCAAAGGGTGAGATGAGGCGTTGCCAGATAAGCATATTCAAACTGTGTTCTCGAGTCGTTGGGAAAGAGTCGAACCGGGAATTTCAGCCCTGGCGATAACCTTGTACGACTCGTCGATAGCAGACACGAAGCATCCTGGTGGCGAGCGCAGTGAGCACGTAACGAGGGAGCGACGGCTAGAGGAGGCCACTTGCACCCTCTTGAGGGAAAGTGGGGAGTTGCGAGGGCGCGGAACGAATGTGCGTGTGGTCAGTGTAGCTACACGGGGTTTGGCTAGGACACCACCAGCCGAAAACATTTTGGCGCGTCTAAATTCGCAAACTTGAACCTTCTCTTGAGTGTGATCGGTGCGAACTCGTTTTTGTTAGTAGGCTGTTTGTTGGAGGAGGAAGGTCGGCCACTTGGCTTGCCCGGTCCAGAATTGAATGGTCACTGCCCACCCGATGGCGTCTCAAAAATAGGATCTTTCCAAAGATCATAAGATGCATTGCAAACAAAATAATGGGTGGTCAGATACTGCCCAAATGGACTTTTGGACGCTATTTGGACGAACCGATGTGAATAACAAAATAGACTGGATATGCATTCCACAGCGTCATCCTCTCAAACGTCGCATCGCGTCGCGTCGCTGTCGTGTATCCATGCTGGGAAATGGGACGTTTCGTCACGTAGAGCGGCCGTCGCGTTATGATATTTTACGGAGTTACAGTGACCGTAGTGCATTACCTTGTGGGGCATACAGTAGTTATGAACCTGAAGTAATATACCTTGGTGCTAAAAATATGAAACCTTGTCTGCCTTGTCTACAACCAAATTGCTTACTATAATAGCCCATTCTGTTATTATTATGTTGCATTTTTTGAACCGAAATTAGCCGAATGAACAGCGTTGTCGACTCGGGTTTTGACATATAAACCAACAACAGGCGCGTAGGACCCTCCCTCTCTAATGGAGAACCTGAAATATGTCTGTGATATATATTCAGGTCGGACTCCAAAAAAAAACAGTCGGGCACTCGCAGATACACACGAAGACTAAGATGAGATAATAAAATAACTTAGGTGTTTTATTTTCTGTGCAAACGGTGAAAAGCTGACTGCCGACGTGGCACCTCAGGGCGAGGGGTACTGGAATATCCCGGTTCAAGATATCAGACAGTCAGTGAACCAATATAGATAAACTCGTATAAGAAATAAACCCTAAGCTAGATATACCCGGAACGGTCACGGAGTCTGAACGGTCTCGAGTCTAGCTACCTGTGACACTCGGTGTGTCACAGCACAGGCTTACGGATCAGTCACGGTCCAGTGTTGGCTACCTAGGAATCTGTCATAGGGGCCTGCACCGGGACTCCCGGTCAGGGCTGCCTATACAGATTTCAGCACACCACCCCAACACTGTGGGTGGTGACTGACAGGTAAGTCAGAGAAGTTAAGATAAGTTAGGGTAGGAGCTAGGGTGACAAACCTAACTGCTAATCCAACTGTGCTATTCTGATACACAAATTGAAACCCTCTAGCTAGCACAAGTGCAGAAACCTACGGGTAAGGAGCTCCCGCTAAACAACTGAAAGGCACTGTGTAAGCAAACCAGATTGAAGATTGTAGATGTCAAAGCAAAGCATAAACCAAATTGAAGACCACGTTGAGGTCAAAGTACATCTCAGCACACCACCAGAGTGGTGTGCTGCCAGAGCCAGAAGGAAAACTACTCGGGGTCAAGGTTCAGAGGGGCACCGTCACCACAATGTCCACGGTAGTAGCTTGCAGCACTGCTCTCCAGTGGGTCAGGCGGCCGGTGAACCACCGTCGCAACACCCAGGGAGTGCAGTATCCAGAGTGACGGGGTCCATCTCGGATATACCAGGGTAGATGCACAAATCTCCTCTGCACAGCACAGGCTGCGGTGCAGCCCGACCCGATACCTGCACAGAGCCGATGTCATTGGCCGCCGTGTAGGCGGCAGCTCCCACACCCATGATCGAGATGAAAAGGATAAGGGAGAGAAGGTAATGAATGAAACCCCCACGGGCCCGCGTGTGCGGGGAAGCCCCATGGCGGCTTGCCACATCCGTAGGTGCGGGAAGCACCACCAGATTCAGGCACGTGGGTTGCGGGCTCTGACGCATGATTGGCCGACGGATGGCCGGAGCCCGCGGCTTGACGGCGAAGCTGCCGTCTGCAAAATCCTCGTAGTCGTCGGTGTCGTAGCCGGCCAAGTCAACCGGCGCAACCGCGGCGTGGTTGACAGCTTCCACAACCCCCGCGAACTCACCGCCTGACTTCTCCGTAGTGGTCACCCGCGTCGATTGAAGGGACACGGTCGGGCCGTAGCCGTGGAGCTCCAGGAGCTCTTCCTCATTCTCCAAGACAGGCATAGCAGGGGCCGGCACGGCGGATGCCGATGCCGCCGCACCACCTGCCGGAACCTGCTCCTCCGGTGTGATACCTGCGCCCGCAGTGTCACACACCAGAGCCGAAGCCTGCGTCGCAATGCCCCCAGACGGCGGGAAAGAGGCGTGAGTGTAATGTACCTTAGGCTCTACCGCCGCGTTGACCTCCGCCGCGAGGCAGGGTAGATATCTTCCGGCGCGGAGGTGACTCGGCCCGCATTGGGAATTTACTTCGGCCACATTTCGGCCCGTCTCGGCCCGAACCCAAAATTGCCCGCCGCAGGCGCAAAATTTTAATTTTAAGTATGACAATTTGTCAAAAATCGATAAAATTTTGGAAATTTATCGATTTTCCCCTGAATGCGACTCGGCCCATCCGCAACTTTTCCTTCGGCCCGCCTTCGGCCCGGGCCTCCGTGACACGGCCCCGGGCCGGCCAATCCCAGGAAGATATCTTCCCTGCCGCGAGGTCGTCCAGCCGCTGCAGGATGTCGTCACCGGACGTCCCCGCCACCGGCGTCACCGCGTCAACGGAGAAGCCGTAGGCCGACACGTCGATGCCCCCCACAACACCTCCGCACAGCACCGCCGGCGGACCGTACGCCGTCGCCGCGCGGGCAAAAGCCTCAGCACCATCATCTGCCGCCTCCTGGAAGAGAGCACACATGGCCAGCGCATGGACTCCCTCCGCATCCTCCTCGTCGATGGGTACGCAGAAAGCCGCGGCGGAAGTAGGGGAATGTTGGCGACCGCCAAGAGGGCAGTCGCGGTAGAAGTGGTAAAGATCCTTACCAGTCTTTTTGCAGCGGGTACACAGCGGCTTAGCCCGCTGCTCGTCACGATCGTAGCCCACTGCCGGTGGGGATTGGACCCCCATGCGGAAGCCCCGCTGCGACTGCCCGCGCTGCTGCTGCTGCCGGCGCTGTCCGTGCTGCCGCTGCGGCGGGTCCTGCTGCCGCTGCACCACCGGCGGTGCCGCTTCGTACCTTTGCTGAACCAGCGCGGTCAGCTCGTTGATTTTGTCCAGCAGCGCCTGGTGCTCGCTGCTGGTGAGTAGGGCCGACGTGTCACCACCTGCGGGCTTGGCCAGGAAGGCCTTCCCGACGTCCGTTTGCGCCCATGCCTGGTAAATCTCGACGACCAAAGAGCGCAAGGCCACAAGGGAAACCGACAGAGTATATTGCTTACCGTGGCGGGCCGGCCCGGGGCCGTAGCTCACCACTCCGGGCCGCATGCGGGCCGATGGAATACATGGATGCGGGCCGTGACGTTTGATATGAAAATACCAAAATTTATGCAAAATTATGCGATTTTTACAATATCACCATACTTAAAATTAAATTTTCGGGCAATTTTGGAGACTGGCCGTATTGGCCGAAAGCGGGCCAGTGGATTTGCTGATTGCGGGCCGTAAAGAAAAAAATAAGCAATACACACTGGAAACCGACGCGAGGTCGGCCACCATGGGGTAACGCACCTTGACCGCGGCGTAGAACACCGGGTCAAGCCTGCTGTATAGGCTGAGCTTCCTGGTGGCCTCGGTGGGTGTCCAGTCGGCCGCCTTGTTATCCCGCACCAAACGTTGTTCCCGAGCCAAAATCGGCTGCGGGTCAACGTTCGCGGGATAACCAAGCGCGGCATGCTCCTGCTGGAAGGACTCCCGCAACGCCACTGGTACGCTGCGCTTCACGATGTCCACCAGCGCACGCCGTCCATCTCGGTCGGCAGACGCGTCCGTACCCGTAAGCCAGACGTGGGCGTTGCTGTGCTTCTCGATGATAAGCCCAAGCACGTCGTACAGCAAGGCGTTCACCTTGCTCACCGCCAGAGCCCGGGGGTCGTCAAGGTCGAACGAGACGAGGTCCAGCCCAGCGGACTCAAACTCCGTACGTAGCTGAACCACCACGTCGGAGAGGAGACCCACGTCAGTCGTGCCGCTGAAATAATGCTTCTTGTCGCCAAGGATATCCTCGCGGATACCCTTGGCCCATGTCCGATGGAGCCGCCCTTTGTAGACCTCGTCCACAAGCTTGGACTGCTCCTGCAGGTACTTCCTCGTCGCAACGTCGGCGTCGGTGTTGGAATTAGGGTCGGGGTTCGTAACAGCCGGTGATCTAGCCGTCGGCGTGTTGCGAACCGCGTCCGTCAGCCTCAACGAGGCGTCAATGTCGGAGTCCCTCGTGAGGGACCTCTTCGCACGTGTGTGAACAACCATAATTCTGAAAGCTTGATGGGAGGTGGTACGCTGGGGCGCGTAAGGGTAATGGCGTGGGGAAAATGCGACGCCACAGTTACGTAAGGAGCGGTAGAGCCATGCGAGCGAGGGGCACTGGAAGACGTCGTCGAGGTCGAAGGTGCTGCAGACACCAGCCCAAGAAGCGGTAGCATGCTGGGCCAAGGCAAGAACTATACCGTAAAAGGACATTGCGCCAACGAAGCCCGGTCCAGGTCGAATCCCCATAGCGGCGGCTCAAAGACGCACTTACAAACTGCTCATCTCAAACTTCCCACTCGTACCCAAACGCGCCGTTGCGCACCACCTCTCAAAGCGGCTGTTTTAGCCAATCATGGCCAAATTAGCTGTGGAATATAGCGTGGAATGGGTCCACGACCTACTGGAATATCCCGGTTCAAGATATCAGACAGTCAGTGAACCAATATAGATAAACTCGTATAAGAAATAAACCCTAAGCTAGATATACCCGGAACGGTCACGGAGTCGGAACGGTCTCGAGTCTAGCTACCTGTGACACTCGGTGTGTCACAGCACAGGCTTACGGATCAGTCACGGTCCAGTGTTGGCTACCTAGGAATCTGTCATAGGGGCCTGCACCGGGACTCCCGGTCAGGGCTGCCTATGCAGATTTCAGCAAGGGGTGACAGAAGAGGCTGCTCTACCCAACCTTATGGGAGGGGTGTGAGTCAGTCTCCCCGTGACACCACCTCATCCCGAAGGTATGAGGTGCCACAGCAGGATGCTTACCCACAAGCACGGGAACCCTAAATGAACACATCACAAGAATCAAAGGGGCCCTTTCCAGCCCAGCTAGTGTGGCATCCGCCTGCGCTAAACTTGTGTTGTGCTCTAGGGGCTTGCGCCCATGCCGATGTGCCGTGGGGATTACTACTCCCACGGGGCAGGCTGCTAAAATTAATGAACAAGCAGGCTTCAATTTGTTGGCGGCGGCGTCCTTGATGTAAGGGCAAACATTGCCAAAATAAGAAGCGGCCAGCCCACTCCTCGCGCGAGGCCAAAGCTGAAAGCAGCCTAGCACCACCGAATAAAATGAGTCGGTGCAAGGAGGGTGTGAAGGATGGAGGCGGAAAATGCAGGGAGTGCACACAAGGAACGTGACACACTGTGCAATGGTGTCGATTGAGCGGTTGAGGTGGGTGGTGGTGGCGGTAATAACACCACCAGACACCACCAGATGCCGGCTACGGAAAGCGATGAGAGAAAGTGAGAGATGCGGAGAGACGAGGTCGTTGGAGTCAAGGCACTCGTTCCCGCTGATGTCGAAATTGTCGGAGTCGTGTTTGGTGCCTGGTGGCTATTACCCTTCGGGTGGCTTAAGCCACCCTAACAGCGATTTAGGGTGGCTTAAGCCACCTTAACGTTTTCAATTATTACGGGAGCTATCGGTACCGGAAGCTAGATTTTTTTAGCTCAAAATGACGGCGACATTGTCTTCTTTTAGACACTATGTGCACTATTAGGCAAGCCCAAGTTCCCGGTGAGCAATTTTGGGATGTATCCAAGAGGGTGCAACATTTAGTAAAATTTGAGCGATTTTCCCGGTTTTTGCATACCCATGCTACTTCAATAATAATAATAATAATAAAACATTTACGCTAGCAAAGGGGACAAAGTCCTGAGAGTGCGGTATCCCTGCAAAGCAGGCTAGTGAAAACACCAGGGGCTACTCCCTCTGCTATAGCGCGCCCACAAAGGGGCTCAACCCACTTTTCAGCAGGGTGACATCTAGAGAAAAAGCTAGGTGCTAAGCAAAAAACTCTAGAAGATGGAGAAGACCATGGCCGGGTGAGTGGAGGGGTGGCTGAATCTGAGCGGTGGGGAGGGAAGTCGAAGAATTAAGGGGGTATTTGGAGACGTTGAGGAAGGGGGTCGGGGTAGGCGGGGAGAGGGGTGGTGGGGGAGGGGAGGGGGGAGGGCCCTCCCCTAGGGGACAGAGACCATCTTTTATTGCAAGACTTTTGAAAATTATTGCAGGAGGGTTTGAAGAAAGTCGTTTGATTTTTGCACAGCTTCTGTTTCTGTCATGGTCTCACTGCCCAGGATGTCAACTGTATGCGGGTCAGTGTTCAAGGTGGTGGTGGTGTTTAACAGAAACACGTCTCGCCTATTTTTGGTGTGTTGCCTACAGATTCTTGAAAGTTTTTTAAGGAGAGGTTTAATCTTGCCACGGGGAACACCTATTGTGTTGAGGACAGTACCAAAAAGAGGAGGGAGGTACCCCATGAGTGTAAGTACTTTGGGCCATTTCACGGTGCTTATGAAGGGCTTGGAAGTTGCATTGGTGATTGTCGTGTCATGGTGACCGCCATAATAATGCTCAGCACCATTCTGATGATAGGGGGGGTCCTGAGTGGGCCATGGGCACAGCGAAGAAGGAAGTACGTCGTCCCTTTCGTTCAGAACTTCATTCCAAATATCAGGGCTGACTCCGGTGTATTCTAGCCTCTTCTCCGTGACTCTGGACTTAGGAAGGACATTGAGGAACCATCTAGCAATCTTTTTCTGTGTAGGCCTCCAGTCAAAGGCTGGTTGAGTATCACTGGGTGTACTGTCTATAGCTATGATAACGACATCCGAAAAATCATCCTTATAGCATCCGCCACCTGGGAGAACGTAGGGGTCATCACCCGTCCAATAACCATGTGGGATAAATGGAATAGTGTTATGCGGGAATCTGAAAATAAGTTTAAAACCTTTATCAAACCACCTTTTTTGGTTTTTGGGAGACAGCGGAAGAATCCATGTTCCTGAAAATCCAGGGACGGTGTTGGCCGCTTTATGTCCCATTTCCAAGGTAGTCATAACCGCCGAAGATTTGCCCTTATCCTTCCCATCAAAGGGGGGATTTCCGTAAACGATTCTGCCAATGCCTGTTAACGGGTCCACGTAGGCATCCCAAGCGAGACCATCAAAGCCGATTTTCCCATGATGGCAGAAGGGCCTGAGGGCTTTTTTCATTCTAGTGGTGGGTATGCATCTTCTCGAGTAAATTCTAGGGTGGGCATTTAGTGGGTTGGAGAAAAGTTCACAGCCGTTTTTGTCAAGGTTTCTGTCATCCACCAAAATATCTAAGAGGCTTCTTCTTATTGCGTAGCAGTTTTTAGGGTCTCCCGATTCAAACTTACATGCATTGAGTGCTTCATGAACATCGTGTGCCCTATTCGAGTACTCCGCAAGTGAGCATGGGACTGCTTTGTTGGAAAGGCGGTGCCAAGCTAAAAGTTTCCAGAACTCTTTCCTTTGGACATATTGGAGTTCGGGATATTTAATTGTTCCCGTGACATGGTCCACTTCGGGCTTTGCGGTCACAGCAATGGTATTCTTTTTTGAACTTGATGGACGGTACATGCTAGCTTCCGGGAGAGCGTGTAAGTATAATTCCTCATTCATTTCCTGTCTTAGGTCAGCAAGTGGAAAAAGTTTCGATGGCTGTGTTTTGATGTATGTGGTACCTTTTCCAGGGTTTAGTAGTTTAGGCTTTTCTGAGATTTCTTCAGCGATGATTTTCCTTAGTTCGCTATCTTGGGTTGTTCTAAGACTGTACAGACTATTATTATGTCCTGGGCATTCAAGTTGGATGTGTTCGAAGGTGCATTTTGTATTCTGTTGGCAGTAGGGGCAGTTTTCAGACCCGATTTTCCCCAGTTTAAATAAGCGTGCTGGAGATGCTTGAAGACCCAGGAGTTCTCTACTTCTAGAAGCGGTGAAAGCTTTAGGTGTTATTTTGGAAATATCTTTGGTGGGGGCGGTGTTATTCTCGTTGAGCATTCTCAGGTACTTCCCTTGGGACTGTAGAGTTCTCCAATTATGATAGTGTGAGAGTCGTTGAATTCTTCTGATGTGACTACGAATATCGCCTAAAATAGGGACCTCAAAAAAGAATAATGAGAAGGGTAGTTCCTCGGCAGGGTCGTAGCGGGAGATGTCTAAACAGCCCCCTCTGAATGAGGCTCTTTTAGCAGTACGGTCCACTCTGTCGTGGACTTTGTCATTATTGTGACCCCTAATCCATTTAAGGATGATTTTACTGTGGTCTCCTTCACTGTAGAAGCCAAGTTCTTCTAGCAGTAGGCGAACAGCCTGCACATCTCTGCGATTAGCTTCACGTAGTTTGTCCCGAGCACTCATGGACCTGCCATCCTTTGTTACCGCAGATATTGCTGCCATGGAGTCAATGGCATGTACCATTGGAGTAATGGATTTGAGGAGTTTCTCTTTTTGTTCTGTGAGTAGAAATCGCAGTCCCGCAATTTCAGCAGATGTGCTACTCGGGTTTTGGATATCTTCCTTGATAAGGAGCCCCGATGCGGAGAAAGTTCTTGAGGGGGGGATATTCATCTTCCGTACAAGTGGCATCTCGTTGTCAAAGTTTTTTATGGCATATGCTGCCCCACTGCATGCTGTTTTCTTTCCAGCAAATAGGGAACCATCGCTTGCCATATCATAATCTTCCATTTGGTTGCTCTTTTCGGCGTTAGAGGTGGATTCTTCTTCCGAGTCGCTAGGGCAGCTGTATTCACTTTCTTCCTCCGCAGTTTTGTTTTTCATTCTGGCAATAATGGTTTCATACTGTCTGTCTGAGATGTAATCATAGTGTGAGTTAATATCACTGACTGTAGCAAGGACAGAAGAGGGCGGGTCCATATGGTCATTATATTCGAAAATAGAACCTGCTGGAATTAGGATGCAACCGTCATTGGTGATGCTATATTCAAAGTCGTATTGGAGACTGTTGGTACCTTCGGTTCTGACAAAGACATTAGGGTTTATGGCATTGTTACTGTATTCTGTATATTGTATTGACATGGCCTCTATGTCAATATTGGTAATGTGAATAAGAGAGATGGAATTTCGGTCACCATTTCCTTTCCAATGAAATTCACCCGTGTCGGGGGATACTATATTGTCTCTATATTGTTTCTTGACATATCTAGCCTGTGGGTCCAAATCTACAGGGTTTTGAAGCATTTCCTTTTCGATTTCGGTTAGCCATCCAGGGGGTCTACTACCATTCAGCCTGAAAAAGCATTTACTTTCTTGCCAGTTTTTTAACATTCCACCGCAGGGAGTTAGAAAGGAACCTGTGTGCTTGAGGTTGTATTTTTGTATTGCGGAGGTAACATTCCTCGACATGTAGAGTTGTCTGGGAAGGGTGGTGATTAATGTGGTTTCACCCGCTTCATTTTCAGGGTAATTTTTAGAGTCGATAGCGTATCCAAGTTTTGCCATAATGTGACCTGTACGCCTAAACCAGTTAAAGCGTTTGTCTTTAGTGTGACTGTAGGTTGCATAGTGTGATAAGGGGAAACCCGAGATGGCATTTTTACCCATTTCGTTGTTCATGTTTTGAATTATTATTTTAAGTCATAGATTGCTGTTTCTACGGTATAGTGAGATGAGGTGGGGATCAGTGATACGGTCCGTGTGGTTGTGTTGCCAATATTCGTGTTCATCCGCAGAACACAGAGTGTTCATAGTTTCGGTAATACACGACGCGGTTACAACATCAAAGACACTATCAATACCGTACCCGCCTTGGCAGACTGCTGTCCAGATTATTTGGTGATTGGTGTCAACTGGGCAGCCCAAATATTTAATTATAAACGAAGCTATCATTTTGTCTAATTCAATTGCGACATTCTTTGAGGAGTTGGCAATTGCTGAGGTAACTTTAAGGGGGTATGCCATCCTCGGAACTACAACCGCATTTATGACATATCTTAGCTGGTGTAGAGTCATGTGTTGCAGTTGGATGGATATTAAGGTAGATTTAAGTCTGTCGATAAGGATTTCCGCCTGTTTGTCCCATTCCCCATTTAGTGCAAACCATACTCCGAGATATCTGTTTACCTCTTTGCTGTTGGAGAAATCGAGGAATTCTGGTGACTCAGGGGGTATCCATTTCGAATCGATGGAAGGACTTGAGTCATTTGTATTGGGCTCCAGGTGACCCCCTGAGATGAGTAAATCATCGGACGGGTCATATCGCGTTACTGTTTTGCCCTGAGGTTTGATGCGCTTTCTGTAAGAGTATTTGGATTTCTTAACATTGATGGGAATACCAATGAAGCTCGTAAATTCATTAACTATACCTAGCATGTCTTGAACTTCGTCTTTAGTTTTCCCCACGAGAATGATGTCATCACAAAAGAACCGTGCAAAGATATTTAAAGTGGTGTCCTTTACTAATAGGTTTTGGGAGGGAGGAATAACATTATTTCCTGGTTTGTCTGGTCTATGGCGTTCCGAGTTCAGTTCATATCCATATGTGGATCCTGTCGGGTTTACACCGTTTGCTCTTTTTGCTAACCAAATTGCCAGGATGTCCATAATGGCTACAAACCTTAGTGGGCTCAAAACTTCTCCCTGAGGAACTCCACATTCTAGGGACCATTCATCCGTGAGGCCTTCTTCAGTGAGTACCATTCTAGAGGCATCATTGGTAATGTCTGAGATGATGTTGATTATTTGTGATGGGAGTCCCAACTTTCTGAGCGCTAAATTGCTCATCCAGAATTCAGCTCTATCAAATGCTTGTTTGAGGTCCAGGTAAACTACGTGGAGGTCTTTGTCGTATCTATTGGCATCCGAAATTACTTCATTCAGAATTTGGAGTGAGTCATCTATGTTTTTATTCGGAAGAAAGGCATCTTGAATGGGAAAGAGAATGGGGTGGGTGTTAAGTATAGTTTTGAGACGGTTAGCAATTATTGTGTTAAATAGTTTCAGACCCGTTTCCAACATTGTGAGGGGTCTAGAGTTATCTATTGTACATGGTGCAGAGGGATTTTTAGGGATTGGAAGGATGACTCCAGATTTTGCATTCTTTGGAAATTTCCCAGTTATAAGAATGTGGTTAAAAAGTGAGACAGTAACCTCTTGAAAATTCTCTGGGCCCTTGATCCACTGCGAGTATTCCTGAGGGTCCTGGTGCTGTGGAGATACCCCAGTCCGAGTATGCTTGTTGAAGTTCTTTGTGCGTGATTTCTGTCAGTAGTCTAGCAGCGGCCGTATCGGGGATTTTAGGGTTATCCTTGAGAATGTCAGTGAGCCACTGTGGGAGTTCATCTGGCTCATTCGGGTTAGTAGAAAATAGTTTTTTATTTTTGTATTCATCTAGTGTTGTGTTTAGTCTATCTGTCTTTGTCTCAGGTATCTTTCCATCACTACCTGGGGTAGCGGCTGCACCTTTTTCAGTAGGTTTCATCTTTCCCATGACTGTGTCTAGAAACCTCGAAAGGTTAGTTGAGAAAAGATGCTGCAAGGCTTCTTTTTCTCGGAGTTTGCGTCGTTCAATGTCTGTGTCTCTGCTTTTCTGAAAAGCATTTCTAATTATGACATAATTTTCATGCAAACGTAATCCCCATGTGGCTGCTGTTTCATTGTGTTTGGGTTGGAGCGAGGCAAACGGTAGCGTGCGGGCAGCCTTTTTGGCTTGCTTAGGAATGTTGCTTACATGAGTTCTTGTATCCAAATATTTGATGGGGCGGCGTACTGTGTTTAGCCATTTGTATGTATAGTTAGATACTGCTGATGGTTTTTCGGACCTCCCAGCTATGTTCAGATTCTTGGTGCCAAAGGCGTCACTTGCCGCCTGATGTGCCAATTTGTGCAGGGTATCCCATGTCACGTCAGGGTGCATTTCCTTGCAGCTCACTTACTTTGCTTTCTGTGCAAAAAGTAGTTGCTATTAAGGTGAATCCACCATTCCTTGGGTTTGTTGTGCCATTTTAGACATTGTTCTATGTTGTCTGCCTCTTTATTTTTAGCTATGAGCTTGCTCACTGTTATGGGGCTGCCGTCAGCATTATCCCGTTTAAGATCGAGATCAGTGGTGTCACCCTTGATGGTGCTGATAGCGGTTCTAGCTTTGTTTTTATTGATGCACGCGTGCACAAGTTCATTTGTGCTGTATCCGTTTGCTTCGAGAAGTCCTACGATATCTTTCCTGTTTATTTTCCTTTTTGTATCCTTATTTTTGTTTGTCATTCTAATTGGGTACCCTGGGTACTCATCATGTGTGGTTTCCTTGGCACCATTAAATCTAGGTGTTGGCAAAGTTGTATCGGTAGAAATCTCCGGTTTGGTGTCGTTTTGAGGGAGCTTAAATTCAGCCCATACTATCCCGTGGTCGGAGATGATATAAGGGTTTTCCTCCGTCCATCCTGTTTTAACTGTCATTTCTGCCATAGTTGTGTTGGCCATGATATGGGTGAGTTTTGCTTTTGAGTTTTTGGATATGACATGTGTGAAAATTTCCGTGTTTGGATTACGGTCCATTATCAGTTCATTAAGAGAACATCTGTCATTGTTGAAATAAGTTAAAAGATACTTATTCTTTTCGACATGCTCTTGATATGACATGTAACTTCCACCTGACACCCGCTGATTTGGGGTAATGGTACAGTTTTTGTCACCTATCTCTACGTAGGCCTTTTTTGGATTATTTCCTGCCTTCCCTGCCCAGTCAGTAAGTGTGTCATATAATTCCACTTGTTCCTCTACGAGTGTAGCATCATTCATATAACCGCTGGCTATGTAGAGCTCAAAACCGTTATTTCCTGAAAATTTGGTCATTACTGCTCTCTTTGCATCTCCATCGATTGTGGTGACCGAGGTGGATAGTGGTAGACTTTTCGGATTCCATAGGATCATGGAACCAATGGAGGCTCTTTCATTTACATGAGACGTGCGAAATTGGATTCCTTTTTGTGTCATTAGGGTTTTAATTAATACAAGGTTTTCAGTATTTACCTTGGTTTCTGATATACACATTATATCAGCCCGTCCGTCGATTAAAAGATTGCAGATTGTTTCTAATTTGATTAAACTGTCTTTATCTTCTTTGTGGTGTCGGAGGCCTCTCATATTCATACCCATTATAATCAAATTGTTAGAGTGTTGTGCTAGTTGTAGTTTTGTGAGTCGGTCTAATTCTTCTGACTGTTTCATGGCGTTTTTGTGTTTTGCTTTTTGTAGTATGCATCTGCCATCTGCGTCATAATATGTTCTCAATATCAAAGATTTTGTTTGTGCATTTGGTTTTAAGGATTATTCTCTTTTGTTTGTGAGAGTGTTTCCTGCGGTATCCATATGTGCGAGGTTCGCAAGAGAGCTTTCCTTTGCCTGAGATGAAGTGATTATAAGCAGTGTAGATGGGTTTACCGTCTTTGTTTTCAGGATTTGGCTTTGTTAGATGTGCATCAACTTTCGGGAGGTGAGTTCTTAGAGAGTGTCGTATGGTCGAAATGGCTTTGTTATTTTCGTGTTTGGTTATCCTAGCTTCTCTACCCGTTTGTGGTAGAATTCTAATATTTAGGTTTTCAAGTTCGTGTAGTAGATCTCTGTTTAATTGTGCTGCCGAGAAGAATTTAGTGTTGTGCAGGATGTGAAAGGCTTTGTGGGCTAGTGTAAAATTGAAAATCCCCATGTTGTTCGGATGTACTCCCAGTTTCAAGGTTATGCGGTGCGCACTCAGGTCTTGAGGGAGGAGTGTGAGAATATCTTTTTGGTGTTTATTGGTAGGGATATCAAAATCACAATAAATAATCTTTCTTTCTGGAATGATGTGGACTGCAGTTGACCATATTTCATTGATCACAAGAAGATGAATTTGAATGTTGGTGTTATCCGTGTTCGAGGTGTGATGATATTTCCTATGTGATTCGATGGTTTCTGAAACAATTGTTTCATTAGTAGTGTGTGTCTTCCATTTCAGCTTAAAAGTTTCTATCAGAGTTTCTATCTGTTTTTTAGGTGCGGCACCTCTACGTGTGAGGACATGGTGGGCAGGTGAAGTCACATTAGAGCCGCTGATCGCAGCATCATTTCCAGTGGTCTTCAGGTTTTTGAGCTCCAGCGTGTAGCGGGTATTATTGGCCGTCAGCCCTAATTCTTTCCTCATTTCTAATCGGTATTTATGTATTTCCTTTTGCATTGTTTTGTCGCCATACTCCCCACTACATAGGTCACATTTTTGGTGCTCGAAAAATGTGGTCTGATGTGAACCTCTGTTCCATTGGGCCCATCTAAAGGCGGTTTTTGCTACCCATGTGCCACAGTTGTATGTATCTGTTTGAAATGTATCCTTGCTAATAGTAACTGTGAATTCCTTAAATTCTGTGGTGGCTTTGAGATTTTTCAGCCAGGTTGTGAGTGCTACCACAATCATATTGATGGTTTCTCTTTCGGCATTATCTCCAAAAGGGTCATATATGTAAGCATCTATTTTTCCGGATGATGATAAGCGGATCATTATGAGACGCCAATGTATATTGTCACACACGCCTATTTGTGTGTGGCCATATTTTTTGAGTCTGCTGTTAATGAGTTGTGTGAGTTTTTGGTCCTCCACTGTCATCTTCAGCACCATGTCCGTGAGGTCCATGGGGGCAATGGTACTCGGGTCCCTTATTTTCATGGCATCACCAACATGAGTTGCATTTAACCACCCTTTTTCCGAGAGAAGTGAATCCGTAGCCATTATATTTTCATCTACTGCAATATCTACGGTGCCTGCTCCACCGCTTAACATCTGATCAGGTTCAGGCATATAATGTTGTTTGGTGACGTTATTCTTTTTTCCGTGAATTTTATGTTTCGTTATTCTTAGGGGTGATTTCATTTTAGATTTCTTTGTATTTTGGGTCCATGTCCTCTCCCAAAGCCATACCATTTTGGGGTTTTGAATCATGTATTTCAAGGCGCTCTTGCTTATCCTTTTGCAGGCCTTAGGTCTCTTGTGGGCTAGGTGTATTATGACTCTAGGCCCCGGGAAATATTGTTTAGGGTACAGCTTCATTTTACTAAGTCCCGTCATTAGGTGGAAGAGCATAATAAAAGTCCCATTAGAGGTTGCTTGCAGTTCCGCTTGTGTTTTGATATAGTTTATCTCACATCTCAAAAAGTGCCGCATTATGTAATATGTCATAATCATGCTGCCGCTTATGTCTTTGTCAGCTTTCATCTCCATATAACAGCATTTAAATTAGCCTTATGCCGCATCGTGTTTGTTGGACTCAGAGTTTGTTTATCCGAAGAGCGCTTCAATATTTTATCCGTCCTTATAAGGTTTGCTGCTTTCCGTTCTGAAGTGTTTGAGGGCCATGATAAGTTGACCATAAATGGAAATTTATTTTGGTGCCTTATAGTTATTTGATACATATATTGTGTTAAATTAACAGCCCGTATTTTGAGGTTAGATGCATTCCATTTCAAGTCATTTGGAGACCGAGATAAGTTATCTGTAGCCCGCTTGGCTACATTCCGTGTGTCTTTATTAGCAAGACCAGTGCGCACCTTGCTTCCCCCATTCCCGTGGCTTCTGAGCATTATTGCGCTCTCCGTGTTACGCGTTACACCCGTTTAGTGCCTCCCCTCAGCTACCATATCGTTTATTTGGGCATTCCTCTTTCGCACATGGCTTCGTATATGTCCTCGGGTCCCTTCCCTGAAATTTTTTGGTTCTAGGCTCTTTTTTGCAAATTTTCGATTTTTAGCGAATTGTGCCTCATGCAATTCGCTTCCGGTCCAATGTTGTCCGTTTGCCTTTATTTTTTCCCTACTATCCCTCATTGTCATATATAAGCATTGTGTGAAATATTTTCGCCCAATTTTACTCCTACGCACCTCTACCAGTCCCATATTCCCTAGGTATCGACTCAAGAAGTTAGGGTTTCTCATTATTTTGGTGCTTATAGCCGCCTTTTCCCCTAAAATTATGCGTTCGTGCTCCCGGGCCTCTCGTAAAATTATTTTATCATTACTATTAAGGTGTATTGCATTCGGTTCTAAGTTGTTTAAACAACAAGCTAAGTTCGCCGTGACCCGCTTCAGGTTAGCAGCAAGCCGCTTCGGAAAGTATGTGAGTTTATTTGGGCTTTCCGCGGTCCAAACAAGTTGCCGTATCAAAGTTTCATACATGTGTGTTATGTTCACATGAAAGTGTGTCAAGTTATCAGTCTGATATATGTTATCAGACTGCCGTGTTAAGTTAACACATATGTGTGTTAAGTTGACATACTGTTGCCTTAAGTTAACAGCCTGCTGAGTTCGGTTTGAGGACTATTTTCTTAAGCTATCAGAGGTGTATATTATGCTAACAGACTGTATTGTCACACTACCAAACCAGCACTTATTAGTGGCATAGAAACTAGTTAAGTTGCTAACATTTTTAGTGACTTCTATGTATCTGTTTGAAAGGTTTACCGTACTGTTTATTTTCCAACCCAACAGGTGTTTAACTATATCTATGACCTTATTGTTGAGCTGGTTAGTACTGCCCTCCGCAGTGAGTGTAAACACAGTATGTCTCACCAGTCTGGTGGGTGTGCTAGCAGTTGACTTGTGAGTTTTCACAGACAGGGTGAGAAAGTTGGAGGTCAAATTGAGCAGGGCAAAAAATAAACTGACACTACTGGCTTGTTTAAGTCGATTGTAAACAGAGGCAGCACAATTTTGAGTTGGAAGAGGAATGCAGGTGTGTGCTGGAGAATTAGCATAAGATGGAACTGTGTGAACAACTCTGAGATGCCGTGTGAATGTTTTATTGCTATCACTCATACTTAGAGTGTTGTGCTGTGTTACACGATGAGCACTATCAAACAGCTCTGAAATTAACAATTGAAAGCCGATCAATGCCTGGTGGTGCCAATGGAAGTACAACCTAGGTGTCAGCTTTTCAACACAATGGCAACCAGAGATCTTTCGGAGAGGAAAGGCAGCAGACTTAAGACTCAAAGTCCATATCTTCCAATGCTTTAAACCTGTTTTGCAATTCAGCTCCTTCTTGCTGAGCAATTAGAGTGAGCTGCTCTCTCCTGTCGCTTCCTGCGGTTTTCTTCCGTTCACCTGGGCTTGGTGTCGGTTCAGATTGTGCAAGGGATCTCTTTTTCCCTGCCGAATTGCAGTTTGTGTTAAGTTACAAGCAAGGAATTCAAGACAGGTGGAAGAAGCATAGCAGCAGTGTAAAACATAATCACAGAAGGTGTGTAAAACTTTGTTACCTTTAATGCAAGCCGAGCACCTGCAGTTTCGGGGATGTCCACCGTGCCTCTGAGGTGTGCGGCTGGGAGCCTTCTGATCAGTGCTCTGGCCTGTTCCTTCACCAAATCCTGGCGGGATGTTGCTCTCAGCTGGTGGCACACTGGGCTCTGCGGGCTGGGATGCCGAACCAGTGAGTCCGTAGATCTTTACGGGGCAGTTTTTTGAACTGTGGCCGTTTGCTGCTCTACCCTCACAGCTTCGGCAGATCAAGGCGGAGCACTTCGAGATGAAAACTGTGCCTAGACCAGACCAATGGTACAGTACTCCAGAGGGAGTGCGTACATAGCGTGATCTTTGTTAGTTCTGTCAATCCTAGCTGGTTCTGGGTGCCTGCCAAGTCCTGATTTCAGTTGAACAAAAATCTGTCTCACGAGTCTCGATCTTTTCTTTTTACCGCCTGCCCTTGTGTTGACTGTGAACGTCTGCTGAAAGGTAATCTCTTTAATGAACTTTGAGAATGGCGAGGCTTTGATGTGGTTAAGAATGTGAGCTAGCCTCGGCTGCTTTCCGGCCCTGTATGGTTTGAAGCCCAGAGTAATGCACGTTAGTTTGCTGCTCTTGGGCGTAATGAGAAAATCCTGGCCGTCAGCTACCACGATTGCGTATTCCACCAGGACTCGGGCCTCCTCAATCGAGGCAACTTTCACGTGCATAAAGGGAGTGGCACTGTCAGGGTATTTCTTTCCCTCTACGCTGAAGATTGCAACTGACTTCTGTGATTGGAGCAACACCGTTTTAAGCAGCCTGCCTACTTCTGAGATCTCGCGCTCTGTGAAGGGGCCTGCTGTCGTGGCACCCAGTCTCTTGACTTTGACCGATGCGAGAAAATCGTCGTTCTGCAGTCCACCGTCCTCGTCGTCCGTGTCGTAATCGTCGTTCTCTTGAAGCTCTCTGTTTAAATTCTCGAATTCCTCTGCCTCGTCAAACGCTGCAAGATCGAACTCGTCCTCTTCCTCGTAGTCTTGCATACCCACAGGTGCCTGTTGACAGAAAAGAATTGTGTCCAATGACTCTTGTAAATTTGTTAGGGGGCAGGGTGTGATGGAGTTTGATGCGGTCTCTTGTTTAATTCTTAACCGCAATGTGTGGCGTGCCAAGGTAGAGGGCGTGTCCCTTTGTGAAAGCCAAGTAATGGAAGTCAATTGCTCAAGTAATTTTATGCCGTTTTGGCTCACCTCGTTTGGTGTGCGATCTTCCGCAGGAGGTGCTTCAGTGGAGGGTTGTGGGATCTCCTTGGAGGCGGTGTCCATAAGTTTTTCCAGAGAGTTGGCGAGCTGCAGGTGTTCGCTATTCAGGTCGTGGTCCCCTTTGTGAATGTTCTCGATTATCTTCTCCACAGCTGACAGTACACGCGTGTACTGGTCAAAATCCAGCAGCTGCTCTCCGCAGTTGCACAGGCTCGCCACGTCAATCTCGCCCTTCGATGCTCCCAAGATTTTCTTGGCAACGTCGCTTGCCCCAGCAACCAAAACAACTTGCTCGCCTTCTCTCGTCGCCACATAGAAGAGATCACAGCAGTGCTGCATACAAATTTTCCGGTGTGTTAGTAATGCTGTTTTATTAGGGTGTCTGCGGGAAAATGCAAGTGTCGCGCGTTGTTGTTGTCAGCTTTTGTCAAAGCTTTGCGATGCTTCTTTCCGCAAGAACAATGCTCACGTAAAATTTCAGGTGCTAGCATAATTTTCCGGTGCTTTAGCGATGTTATTACGCTGGAATGTCTGCGAAAAAATGGAAGAGTTAAAGCGATTTGGCAGTCAACTTTGTTCAGGGTTTCGCGATGCTTCTTTCCGCGAGAACAATGCTCACGTAAAATTTCAGGTGCTAGCATAATTTTCCGGTGCTTTATCGATGTTATTACGCTGGAATGTCTGCGAAAAAATGGAAGAGTTAAAGCGATTTGGCAGTCAGCTTTGTTCAGGGTTTCGCGATGCTTCTTTTTACAGCAGCAATGGCGCGTGAAATTTCAGGTGCTAACATAATTTTCCGGTGCTTTAGCGATGTTATTTCGCTAGAATGTCTGCGGAAAATGAAGAGTAAAAACGTTTTGGCAGTCAGCTTTATTCAGGGTTTCGCGATGCTTCTTTCCACAGCCGCAATGCGCTCGCGAAATTACAAATGCTAACATAATGCTTATCACAGTATCTTTCACACAAGAGAGGGGGAAATTACAGTTACTTACTTTGAAGATTGTGGTCGTTAGAAGGACTCTGTTTCGTAACACGAGATCGCCGAAGTAAACAGTGACGTTTAATTCCACTTCGTCCCCCAAGTCTTCCTTCACTGCCTTGATGAATTCCGTGTATAGACACGAGCCTATTTCGATCTTGTCGAGTCCTGAGGACTCCCACTCAGTGAATTTGGCCTTGATCTCACCGCTGCGCTTTTTTATTTCTTCAAGTGTCGCGGCTTTATCCCAAGACTGTCCTAGCTGACGCTCCGATTCGTTCTCCATATCTGCTGAAGACGCAATGCAAGCAAACACCAAGGAAAGGATTAGAGATGTTTTTTCCCAAAGTCTCTTGTACGTTTTGTTTTTTATCTTCTTTTTTTCGATGTTCGTATTAGCGCAAGGTCTTTGGTTCCTCGCGAGCGCAGAGCAGAGCTCTTTGCTCACTTCACCAGGCTTATTTTTACGTATCCTGCCCGCAGAGTTTAACTCTTTAGGCCAAGACACGAGTTAGCGAAAGACAATCATAAAAGAATTTTGCAGGAAGGACACACTGTGAATAGGGTTTGGGCATATCTGACGAAACAAGAAGGCGCAAATCACGCTGTAAAAAACAGCGCGCTTTTACCTTCGTTTTTATCTTCCTCCAGCTTCGAAAAACCTTCAGAAAATATTATATCATATCATTATTTTTCAGAAAAACATTTTCAGGTTCGCCTCATGGGGCGAACTCGATGGTGAGAAGTGACTATTGCTCGTACTTCAAGCGAGATTTTGAGGGTCAAGATGACCTCGGAACAAACTTTTGGCAAGACACTGCAGAAAGAGCAGCTCGAGATCTTGACAACATGGGTCTCCAAATTTTGAAAGCGTCTTAGAGGAAGCCCCTGGTGAGCTAATTAGCTTAAGGTGGCTTAAGCCATCTTAAGGGAAATTGGGAAATACCCATCCTACTTCAACCGAGATTTTGAGGGTCAAGATGACCTCGGATCAAACTTTTGATAAGACACTGCAGAAAGAGCAGCTCAAGATCTTGACGACATAGGTCTCCAAATTTTGAAAGCACCTCCGAAGAAGCCCCCATGAGCCCTTTAAGTTAAGGTGGCTTAACCCACCTTAAGCTGCGGGTAATGGGCACTGGTGCACAAGCACCACCAGGCACCACCAGGTTGTGACCAGTGGTAAATTGTCGTTGTCGAAGCAGGTGAAGTGCTGATCTCAGCGCGCACATGCGCGCATGCTGGCGCAAAGAAGCCATTCAGCTGCGGCTGTAAAATCTGTAAGGCCAAAGTTTGGGTTCGTGGTGAAAAACGCAGAATCTCGTAAAATCAACCAAATCAGACGATGAAAAGGTCAAATTATAGTAGAATTTCGCGGAGAAAACGTCGGTGAAGTCAAAGTAGGCGTCAGGTAAGCCACTTTTGCTGCAGATCGGGTGCTGTCGTCCAGAGGTTGAAGAACACAAAGGAATCGTCGGTTCAGTTGAATTTTGACGCACGTAACGTGCGTGAAGTGTCGGTAAATGTCGGGAAGTGTCGGTAAAAAAATGTCGGGGGTGACCGATGCGAAAGCAAGCCGGCCGTTGTCGGTAAGTGTCGGTATAAATGCTGGAAGTGACGCCCCGACTGTCATTCCTATAGTTCGAGGGTGTATGACTGTCACCGGTCCCGGAACCCTAGACCCCGAACATATAACGGGAAGACTGAGTATTCTCACCGGTGATCTATTCTTATTATCTGTCTCACCGAATATACAGTCCAGCTGATATATTCAGCAGGTTTGGTCCCACGCACTCTTAATTTTACACTACGACTTTGGCCATGATTGGCTAAACACCGACGCTTGAGATGGGGTGAGGAGCCCGCGATAGAGGGGTTTTCGGTATGGGCGGTATGGCTCAGTTACGGACGCGCGTTGTGGCAGCTTGATTTTCCGTGCAGTATCGTTGGGCTGGATTTTGCTGTTTCTGGTCACTAGTATACCGTCCGGCATCGATCACGTCCTTTCGTCCCACACGACCGCGTATTATTTGCTGTTTCCCTGAATTATCCTCGACGACTCGCCGCAACTCGCAAGCCGTCGCCCACACCGTTAGCCTCACCTAGCATTATTCACCTCACCCTGTCTCAATAGTCATTTCATCATGGGCACTTCTACGAGATCACACACTGCGGCCGCACGCCGCTCACTAGTTAACATTTTCGACGATGCCGCAGCCAGACATGCAACCACACCAGCCACTGCTACAGTTGCGACTGCACCGGCTGCCCAATCAGCGGGAGCGATGTTCCTCGACGAGGTCGCCTGTTTTTGGTGTGTTGCCTGCAAATTCTTGAAAGTTTCTTGAGGAGTGGTTTAATCTTACTACGGGGAACACCTATCGTGTTGAGAACAATACCAAAAAGAGGAGGGAAGTATCCCATGAGTGT
The DNA here is from genome assembly GCA_001247695.2 of Cymbomonas tetramitiformis. Classification (NCBI taxonomy): domain Eukaryota; kingdom Viridiplantae; phylum Chlorophyta; class Pyramimonadophyceae; order Pyramimonadales; family Pyramimonadaceae; genus Cymbomonas; species Cymbomonas tetramitiformis. The sequence continues at coordinate 41,304 of LGRX02034248.1, read as the reverse complement.
AAGAACTTTGGGCCATTTCACGGTGCTCATGAAGGGCTTGGAATTTGCCGATTGGTGATTGTCGTGTCGTAGTGACCACCATAATAGGACTTGCTGAAATCTGTATAGGCAGCCCTGACCGGGAGTCCCGGTGCAGGCCCCTATGACAGACCCCTAGGCCAACACTGGACTACTAACTGATCTATAGGTTCGTGCTGTGACACACGCTGTGTCACAGGTAGGCTAGACTCCGAAACCGTCCGAGACCGTTCCGGGTATATCTAGCTTAGGGTTTATTTATCTTATAGGTTTATCCACATAGTTCGGGAGTTTCTGATATCTGGTAAACTAGGATATTCTAGTAGGACTCAATATCACTCTGATGATGAGGAGGGTCTTGAGTGGGCTATGGACAGAGTGAAGAGGGAAGTACCTTGTCTCTTTCGTTCATAACTTCTTTCCAAATATCAGGGCTAATTCCTGTGTATTCTAGCAGTGTTATGCGGGATTCTGAAAACAAGTTTAAAGCCTTTATCAAACCATCTTTTTTGGTTTTGGGGGGACAGTGGAAGAATCCATGTTCCTGAAAATCCAGAGACAGTGTTGGCCGCTTGATGGCCCATTTCCAAGGTGGCCATAACCGCCGAAGATTTTCCCTTATCTTTCCCATCGAAAGGGGGATTTCCATAAACGATTCCGCCAATGCCTGTTATCGGGTCCACATAGGCATCCCATGCGAGACCATCAAAGCCAATTTTCCCATGATGGCAGAAAGGTCTGAGGGCTTTTTTCATTCTTGCGGTGGGTATGCATCTTCTCGAGTGAATTCTAGGGTGGGCATTTATTGGATTGGAGAAGAGTTCACACCCGTTTTTGTCCAGGTTTCTGTCATCCACCAAAATATCTAAGAGGCATCTTCTTATTGCGTAGCAGTTTTTCGGATCGCCCGATTCAAACTTGCATGCACTGAGTGCTTCATGAATATCATGTGCTCTATTCGAGTACTCCGCAGGTGAGCATGGAACTGCTTTGTTGGAAAGGCGGTGCCAATCCAAAAGTTTCCAGAACTCTTTCCTTTGGACATATTGGAGATCGGGATATTTAATTGTTCCCGTGTCAGGGTCCACTTCCGGTTTAGCGGTCACAGCAATGGTATACTCATTGCTACTGGTAACGGCGACGTTTCGTCGAAAAGCTGACCTGGCACTTTTTCAATGATACATCTCCAATACGCCATTTCAATACGCCTGTAATCGCTAACGTATTGGAGTGAGCCCTCCCGTATTGAAGTAGTATTGAACAGATTCTCCTCTAAAAAGCTTTTTTCTTAAACAAAAAAATTGTAAAGGTCAATATGCGTGCAACCGCCTGCAGGGCTCAAGACAGGGATCACTTCAATACGTGAGGGCTCACTTCACTACGCGAGAGCTCAAGACCTTGAGCCCTGCCTTTAGCCCCCCCCTTTCAGTATGCTGCGGAAGTGTTGAAGTGAGCCCTAAAAAAGTTGAAAAAGCATGTTCTTCGATTCTTGTGAGACTTGTTATGTGGACTCAGGAGCTATATTTTGCGACATAGCTTGTGTGCGTTTTTTGTGGGGGGTCCGAAAACCTACTTTTGGGTTATCGCTTTACTTGAAAGTTCCTTCACCATATCGTCAATATGTCCGCAATATATGTCCAACATATCACAGCATAGTTGCAGTACATTTTCGAAGGGTGATGGGCGTGGTAAAGGGGACTTCAATGCAGTATGGTCCGAGGAGATCAAACTGTTCATGGTGAAAAGCGACCTCGCCATGAACGATCCCCTCAATCATCATCACCAAGTGATGCGGAGCGACATCGAACCGGCTTGCCTTCGGCTAGAGCCGCCGCCCTCGTCCAAGGGAAGGCGGCCCCCCCCGTACAACAATCTTCGTTAGCCAAGCGCGCGATGAGAAATCCCGCGCAAGGCGGGTGCTTAGCCGATCGAGAGCCGATCAAACCTTCCAATGCTCAGGAGGGTACATCGCTCAAACCCCCTCCCAATATCAAGCTCATATTCCCGGAAGGTTGGAGTACCGCGGAAGGCTTCCGCGACCCGGAGTATGAAACGATTACGAAGAAGGAACGCCTTTCGGCGTGGATTGCGCCTCCACATCTTCCAATATCTACGAGGGAACTGGAGTTGTCCGCGAGGTAGCACCCTTTCTCTTTCTTCTCGACGTTGAGGTTGTGTCTTTCTTGCTTCACAGGACTCTTTGCTACATGTATGCAACATGGTTACCATATGTTGCATACATATTGAGAGCATATTGTAGGGATCCTGGAACACATTGCAGGAAAGTCGATCCGCACTATGTGGAAGTGGACACGGTATGGCATCATAAGTGGCTGCCAACGCGACTGCTCCCGCACGATTTCTCCAGATTGGCGCACGATTTATCTCCAGACAATACCGCGTGGCCGGCTTGGTTACCACCTTCCGACATCTTGGAGCTAGAACCGGCAACGGTAACCTTTAAGGGGAAATCGTTTCGACTTGTTCCACCGGTGCCTAATTGCTTGCAACGGATTGTCGAAAGGATTCGTGGCATGCAAGAGGCCAGGTAAGGGACTCTCGTGGGGCATGATTTCCCTCCCACCATTCCTCATGTGGCTCGCTGCAATAATGCTGCAGCACGCTATCGTGATGGTTGCAGCATGTTGATGGGATGTTGAAAACATGTTGGGACGATATTGTGCAGAGATGCGGGCGAGGCGCCCCCCGAGGCGCACGCGGCCCAAAGCAAGGAGACCCCCCCGCCGCCCAATGCTGAGGCACCCACGAGCCCTCCACTAGCCGGCGGGAGTGCAAGGTAAGAAGGGACTCTCGTGGGGCATGATTTCCCTCCCACCATTCCTCACGTGGCTCGCTGCAATAATGCTGCAGCACGCTATCGTGATGGTTGCAGCATGTTGATGGGATGTTGAAAACATGTTGGGACGATGTTGTGCAGAGATGCGGGCGAGGCGCCCCCCGAGGCGCACGAGGTGGCAAAATCAGCTCGTTTATACGACAGCAGGTACTATTTCGGGATTGCTGGATTCATTGATGTAGCCACTGTTGACGCGGAACGTAGTCCTCACCAATTTCCACTTGACATTACCCCCGACGGAGACAACCTACCAACGAATGCGGAAGAAGCCTGCGACTTCTTCGAAGCTCATCAAGCAATTTTGACACCGATCCATATGGAAACTGTTGTCTACCTAGTACACGATGGCAACTTCGAGGCGACTACATCCGGCTCGCTGCGGGCCGACGGCTCTGGTCAACTCGATAATCGTACACGAGACAATGTGCGGGAGGTTCGGTGCCTTGGGCGACATTGGAGGAGCGGTCCGACAAGAAATGATTGGCCAGATTTTATCCGTGCGGTTGGAGTTTGGTATTTAATTTCAGTTACCACGGATGCCATGGCTGCCGAGATGGAAGAGCCCATGAGGTATGTAAGAATATTTAGGCACCTCAACTTGCATGCTGATTTTTCGTGATACGATATGTTGCAATATATCGGAAACCGTTGCGGGTATCTTGAATATGTGTGGGAGATATACTGCGGTGGGCGAAGCCGATCTCCGGTGGAAGAGCCAGCTGAGGTGAAGGACACGGAGATTGGTGAGGTGAAGGACACGGCGGGTGAAGCCGATCCTTCAATTTCAGTTATCACGGATGCCATGGCTGCCGAGATGGAAGAGCCCATGAGGTATGTAAGAATATTTAGGCACCTCAACTTGCATGCTGATTTTTCGTGATATAATATGTTGCAATATATCGGAAACCGTTGCGGGCATATTGAATATGTGTGGGAGATATACTGCGGTGGGCGAAGCAGATCTCCGGCCCCGCTCCCGGCATCGTGGTCACTACCTTCGGGGAGAAGGGGAAGCCATTGGAGCTAACGTCCTTGGAGATTGACCAACTCACCCGCTGGATGCGAGCGAGTATTCCCGCTTACCGAAAGCTTTTTCAACAACATGCTGAGTACGACCTGTTCAGGCGGAGGTGCAACCTGCAAGCTCGCACGCATGTACTATCTGTAGTCGATACCTGCAACACATTGTCAACTTGTTTATGTATGTTTATCATATATTGTAAGTATAGTAAGAATATGTTGTCATCACAGGGAGAATGCCGCGCGCTCTAAACAAGCACTGCGGAACCGATCAGAGGTGGGTGGCGTGCCCGCGATCGCGTTCGGTCCATTGGAGGACCCTGAAGGATGGCTTGGTCGTCAATACACGGCGTACCCATACCAAATAAGGACGGGTCCATGCGGTCCCGGGACCAACAGGGACCCCGCATGGACCCCATATGGACCCGTAGGGACCACATGGACCCCACATGGACCCGTGAAAAATGGATCACATGGACCCGTCGATGAAGCCTTCGGGTTTTTACCACTAGATTGGTCCAAAAATCCCTATCGGTCCGGGGTGGGTCCCACACGTGGTACCACTGATTTCTCGGTCCATGCGACATTTCACCATGGGTCCATGCGGTGTTTCGTCGGTCCATGTGGGGTCCATGTGTCCATCGAAATCTCACCACGGATTCCTCGCCGCTGGCGTGGGGGACCTCGCATGGACCCGTATGGCCATGCTTTAATGCAGCATGTGGTGCATGGACCGACCTTGGACCGGCCCCGGACCGATCCCGGACCGACCCTGGACCAAACATGATCGCTCGGACCCAGGTTGGACCCGTTAAGTTCAGCAAGGACCAAACCTCCGATAGGCGCCCAACCGTACGGACCATAATTATATGGACCTCGCGTGGACCCCGCGTGGACCCCGCATGGACCCATGGGTGGAGCACTCGAGATGGACTGCACGGGGGAGGCGATGCGTGGACCTCGCATGGACCCCGCATGGACCCGGGAGTGGCGCACCCAAGATGGGGTGCGTGGTGAAGGCGATGCGTGGACCTCGCATGGACCCAGCATGGGCCCCGCATGGACCCGTAGGGTGGCACACCCGAGATAGACTGGGCGGGGAAGGCGATGCGCGTGGACCTCGCATGGACCCGTGGTGTGGCGCACCCAGCATGGGTTGCGTGGTGAAGGCGATGCGTGGACCCCGCATGGACCCCGCATGGACCAGTGGGGGCGCACCCAAGATGGACTGCACGGGGAAGGCGATGCGTGGACCTCGCATGGACCCGTGGGGTGGCGCACCCGGCATGTGTTGCGTGGTGAAGGCGATGCGTGGACCTCGCATGGACCCCGCATGGACTAGTGGGTGGAGCACCCGAGATGGACTGCACGGGGAAGGCGATGCGTGGACCTCGCATGGACCCGTGGGGTGGAGCACCCGAGATGGGGTGCGCAGGGAAGGTGATGCGTGGACCTCGCATGGACCGAGCGCCCAAACGGGGGGGGTCCATGCGGTAAACGATATTGGACACGAAGTGGGAACTGGTTCCGCGCGATCGAAGATGTCATCAGACCTGAGACAGGTCGTCATCGTCTCTTCGCCGGAAATTTCCGGCGAAATCACATCAACACATTGCATGCTGCCGAGCGGAGGGCAGCATGAAGGCAGGTTGCATGCTTGCATGCTGGGGAATAGTTTTCAGAAGCATATGAAAAATATTCTATTGCTTCTAAAGACTATTCCTACTTATTATATATCATAAACCCTTTGCCTTGCCCTTTACCGCTGCACGCGACCGGCAAGCATCTTTGAAACTCGGAAGTTTCAAAGATGCGTTTGGTATTTTGGGTGCACTCTAAAATTACAAAACAGCCGAGCGCTTCCCGTTTGTGCGGGATATTCACATTTATTCCATGGCATATTTCATATGAGATATACACATAAGCACGAAGGCATCGGCCACGCATCTTTGAAACTAACGAGTTTCAAAGATGCGTTTTTGTCATTTGGGTGCGCATACCCAAATAACAAATCAGCCGAGCGCTTCCCGTTGGCGTAGGGGTATCCAACGCTTGAATGTTGAATATTCATTATAATATGAGTTAGCATGCGAGGTTGCAAAGGTATCGGGACAGAATCTACGAAACTGTCCTATGCCTTTGCCTTTGGGTTTGGGTTCGAACGTACCCAAACCCAAAGATGCCAAACAGCCGAGGGCTTCCCGTGCGTCCTAGCGCACGAAACTTGGCACAAATACTTTCAAGATACATATCTTTGAGTTACCTGAAGCTCAAGGCTTCAAGTTACTTGTGCGCCCAACGCGCAATTTATTTCTAAGGCAGATGTTTTGGGTTTGGGTTCGAACTTGACACCCAAACCCAAAGATTCCAAACAGCCGAGGGCTTCCCGTGCGTCCTAGAACGCGAAACTTGGCAGAAATACTGCCAAGATACATATCTTCAGGTTACTTGAAGCTCAAGGCTTCAAGTTACTTGTGCGCGAAACGCGCAATTTATTTCTAAGGCAGATGTTTTGGGTTTGGGTTTGGGTTCGAACCCAAACCCAAAGATGCCAAACAGCCGAGGGCTTCCCGTGCGTCCTAGAGCACGAAACTTGGCAAAAATACTGCCAAGATACATATCTTTGAGTTACCTGAAGCTCAAGGCTTCAATTTACTTGCGCGCCCAACGCGCAATTTATTTCTAAGGCAGATTTATTGGGTTCGGGTTTGGGTTCGAACACAAACCCAAACCCAAAGATGCCAAGCAGCCGAGGGTTTCCCCTGCGTGTGCATGTGTGTTAATGCATATGAAATATTCCATGAAATAAATGTGAATATCCCGCACAAACGGGAAGCGCTCGGCTGTTTTGTAAAATTAGGGTGCACCCAAAATACAAAACGCATCTTTGAAACTCGGAAGTTTCAAAGATGCTTGCCGGTCGCGTGCAGAGGTAAAAGGCAAGGCAAAGGGTTTAGGATATAGAAGAAGTAGGAATAGTTTTCAGAAGCACTAGAATACTTTTCAAACATGTGAACATTTCGTGCGCAGGTATGGTATCATCAACGCCATTCTGCGGGTTACCATTGGCGGTGTGCTCTTCTACACTTTTTTAAAGTGTGATTGGCTACCCGTGCCCACTGAAGCTCAGATCGCAAGCTTCAAGCTGAAGAACTCCATCCTCGGCGTGGACAAGGTGTCGAAGGCTTACTACACCTTCAACCCATGGGACACCTCCAAGTACACTATGGACAACCGAGAGCCCTACCTACTGGCCAATCAAGTCCAAGCGCAAGTAGTGATAGTCAAACACCCCTGCATGGATTCAGCGGTGATACTTGATACGAGCGACCGCAATATGGAGAAACTTGCACTCGTTGATAGGCCCGTAGGTAGTGATGGTCACTTTGACACATGCAAGAAGTGTAGATTCGGTGGCGAGCTCCTTCTGTGTGAGAGGGCAGGCTGCAAAGAGGCTATGCACGTGCGATGCGCAGGGCTCACCGACATCCCCACTGGAATGTGGTACTGCAGAAAGTGTGATGACGCATAGTAGTGCCTCTGTACATATTTGATATACCTGTAATATACCAGATACGTATTGCAACTATATTGTAAGTATTATGCAATATGTGAGCAGCAGGGGGGTCTTACCCCTTTACCCCTGCAGTCGTGTGGCACTCTGGTTGTAGACATATTGCACATGTATTCAAGAGATTCTGCATGAGTGTATGTTTCAATATGTGTTCAACACATATATTGCAAATGTGTTGCATAATTCACTCTGATTGTAGACATATTGCACATGTATTTAAGAGATTCTGCATGAGTGAATGTTTCAGTATGTGTTCAACACATATATTGCAAGCGTGTTGCATAATTCATCTGATTGAAGACATGTTGCATGTGTATTGAACGATTCCTTATGCGTGAATGTTTCAACATGTGTTCAACACATGTTCAATACGTGTGTTGCAGGCAGTTGCAGGCACATTGAACACCCCTCCAATCGTTTTGCCCCATTTCAATACATCGGCGCCCCAATTCATAAAACCCCCCAGAACCGACTTCTGCGATACGCGTCCAAATGCCGTGAAAACTTGTCCCCATAACGCTAGACCCTTCCTTAGATGATACCAAGTGCTAATGGGTGAGTCTGACACCATTTGGGTGCCCATGCTAGCATACTCATTTTCGCTGTGTCCAGGCTGATCGCGGTTCAATAGTTTGGCCAATATGTTGCACGTGTATTGCAATATCTAGATATTACCATACCGTCTTCAATATGCCTCCAATATGCCTTCAATGCGTGTTCAACACGTGTATTGAACGCATCTAGAAACGTAGGGTCTGGGCCCTTGATCCACTGCGAGTATCTCATTCCTGAGGGTCCTGGTGCTGTAGAAATACCACAGTCCGAGTGTGCTTGTTGAAGTTCTTTGTGCGTGATTTCTGTCAATAATCTTGCGGCGGCCGTATCAGGGATTTTAGGGCTATCCTCGAGAATGTCAGTGAGCCACAGTGGGAGAGAATCTGGCTCATTCGGGTTAGTAGAATTTATTTATTTATTTTTGTACTCATTTAGTGTGGTGTTTAGTCTGAAACATCGTCGCGGTGTGAATTTGTTTGTCCACGTTCGGTCCTGCATCTTTTATCATGTTGTACCCAACCAATCCTGGTTGTTGAGCCATGTTTGTATACTATTAACCGCTTTTTAAAATACCGTTTCGATCACACGGTTTTGACCGATACGAAGAACGGCGGTCGTTTCGCAAATGATCATGGTTTCGTTTGTTGTTAGTACCACCTTTTGTAGATCGTCTACTGGTGATGCACGAGAAGTCTGATAGTAGAATAAACTGTTTAAACCCCGAGAATCCAATCCTGTCACAGCTAAGTGCACTTGCTACACCAGGTGTTTTTTTGTTTTTTGCCAACACCCTAGGACTTCTGGACCTGCGAGATACAGTCTTATCTGAATCGGTGGCAAAAGTGAAGTATCAATGTAGGATGGTTCAGCTTCACCCAAAAACGTTAGCCATTGATTCAAAATGTATGGATGAGGTGTGCTGTAAAAGTTCTCGGCTACAGAGATTTCTTGATTCTTAAGAACCCTTTGATAAGTCATTTCTTTGCTAAGAGTGGTTTTGATAGTATCAAGTACGCAACTGACGGTGTTGTAGCTTTGAAAACCAGTGGTTAACTGCTGCCCTCCGGCGAAAATTTCCATTCTTTGAATCAGTTTCTCGATGCCATTGGGGAGCGTTATATGTAATGCATCATCCACATCTGCGTCATTTTTATAAGGCGTTGTACAGGAACCTAAACAATGCATGGCTAAACTCTTCATATTTACAATTGAATTTACAGGCAGATTTAGTGTAACAGTACTATACCTTGATGCTTCGGTAAGATTAGTAGTCTCTAATCTAAAGTAATTAGTTGAATACGAGTTCATTTTTGACAAGCCGTACGCGAGGCTCATGGGCAGACTCGTTTTTATATATAGTATAAATTATAAATATCAGAGAGGCCTATTGGTGCCAATTCTTCAACTTTGATGCTCAATGAATAATTGATAGAACCGTCTGATGCTTGGGTCGGAGATGCTAATGTGATCAGCCTCGCTTTAGAATCTGTAAGTGTGATTCTAAATGAAGTAAATTGAGACCCAGACACTTCAATAACAAAGTTGTCGTTTGGATCTATGTATCTTATGAAATCTGTCGTTGTGTCACTTGGCAATAATATTTTCGCCCAGATATTAGAACTGATCATTTCGTTATTATTTGTAAAAGTAGAAAGATTGGTTGATTCTATATTGTGTGTAGGGAGCGATGTTATCCTAAGATACAATGCATCATTGGTCTGAATGTTGCAAGGGTATATTGACTCGCACAGGGTCTTAGCTATGAAATAATCTGTTTTAAACAAGTCTAAGAGCTGAGACACTGTACTCAACCCTGCCGCACTGCGGTTAACACGGCCACCAAGTATTTGGTCGGAATCGTTGTATTTGCCTGCTGTGGAAACTGAGGTATTTAAGGCGGTGTCTAAAGGAGACCCAGGTATAGCTTGAAAATCGCCGCTGACACTAAAAGCTACAAACTTTACATCGGGCTGTGGTGGTATTAATTCTATACGAAATTTGTTCTCATAATTTAAGGTCCCGCCGTTGTCCTTATCATAAGTTATGGTAACTGTTTCTATCGTGCCACCGATAGCAGTTCTTATTGAGGTGGCCAATTCAGATGTGAATTGATCCAACTGCGTATAATTTGCATAAGGTATTTTCACTTCTGTTAAAGTATTATTTACCGTATCACCCACATAGAAGATGCCATTGGTCTCGTTAATACTATACCATGTCTTTGCACAAGAGAAAGTATTCAAAGTTAATCTCAGTTTGGTTTGTGCTCGGTAATTTATCAGCTGAGTGGGCATGTTCATTTGCAAAACACGTGCGTCTCCATTGCTATTGTCTTCGGAAGACAAGAATAGTGTTCTTGTGCTAATTACGCTCATCTATATTAATATAACAATTAGCTTTTATGGAATCAATAGTATCCCGATCTAAAGGAATTGGTTCTTCAATGTTTCCAGTACAAAGGTCATCGTAAAATTCTAGACGTTTGATATAATCATCTACAAGCAATTCTACATGAGCTTCTTTAATATCGGGGTATTGAAGTTTGGCCAATCGTATCAATTCTTCACGGTCCATTTTATTATACGTAGATAATAATGGCAACAATCTTAGATTCGTTGCCCGAAAGCGTTAATTGTTTCCCAAACACAAATATATATATAATATATAATCATTCTGGCAACATTTAGCGTCTTTCCGATTGTCGTTCAAAACTCATCATTCTATCGGAATCTCTACCACTAATGGTATCGGCTAGGAATCTAGCTTCCGGCGGAGCCGTATCGTAAGTCAATTTATAATCTGGGTCTATATCAACTCCAAAAATGCCATAGGGATTCAAATCTTCACTTATAGCGTTTGAAAATGTTGATGGTTCTGTGTTTCGTCTTACCATACGAAGACCATGGTCTGCCGCAAGACCACCTTGGACTATGTCTAAACTAGTACTTAAAACATTCCCTTATGAAGGCCAGATCGGCTTGTATAGAGACCTTATCGACCGGGCCATACGTTGGAAAATAATCCTTACGAGATACCCTTTTGGGTTGTGATAAAACTTGTGATGTTTGTGTTTTGAAAATTGCAGATTTGACCTGAGACTCCGTGACCTTGTAGCCTCGTGCCTTAAGTTTTTTGGTGAATGCATTGACACCGCTCATTCCGATCTTCGGGTCCAGGTATAACTCTTGGAGTCTACTCTCAGATATTGGTTTACTTGTCATACTATATAATAGTGTTACATATAGTATACAATGACTTATCAAATCAAAGCTTACACAAACAGTCAAGCACGGAAACTCGGTGTGAAGATCAGCCCATCAAATAATCAAAGCAAAAAGATTGATGTTTTCAAGGATGGTAAATTGATCGCTCAGGTCGGACAGCGAGGTGCTTCTGATTACCCTACATACATGGCCACTAAGGGTAAAGAGTATGCCGATGAAAGACGTCGGCTGTACAAAATCAGACACAAGAAAGACCGGAATGTCGTCGGTAGCAATGGATACTATGCAGATCGATTATTATGGTAGCGATGAATGTTGCCAAAACAGTAATATATTATATATATATTCTCATTCTGACAACATTTAACGCTTTTACGACAATGGTAAAATGTCCCATGTCGTCCAATCAATGTTTCCTTTGTCATAACTGAAGTAAAATGTCTTGAATTCCGATCTGACTTCTAATCCTAATGGCAACAATCTTTGATTGTTGCTTTTGGATTGATGTCTGATAACAAGGTTACTGTATTCATTTTGACTGGGTCGTTCCTTTGATTTAGAATCATATTTTTCATAACATCATGATTGATATGTTCTAAGTTTTCAGTACTCAAAGAGAAACCTTTTATCTTGGTCATACAATATTTATCGGCGAACTTCATCGAACTCCAAGCCCCCATCTACAAGGCATTCCGCTGGCGCTCCAAACACGGATAGAACGTGATTACGGAACGCACTGGCGATGGTGGCGGCCTCCTTGTCAGGAATTGGAACGCACACGACGAATCGCGTATAGTGCTCGATCATGACCAAGACTCGTTGGTTCTTGGCCTTCGTGATGCGCTTCGTCGGCCAGGCTAAGTCCAGGGACCAGCGGTACATGAAGGACTTGATTTCCAGCGGCGTGAGCATCGCCTCCTCCCGTGCGTAGTGCGTCTTCACCCTCTGGCAAGTCTGACACTGCGTAACCACCGCTTGCACATCCTGTTTCATACCCGCCCAGTAATGGCGTTGCCACAATGCACGCTGACTGCGAGCGGCTCCATGATGTCTGGCTGCCCTCCTGGGGCTTGGGGATCTCCTCCTGCGCTGGCCAGCCCGCGGCGAGCGTTGCTGCATGGGCCTCTCAGTCGGACTCTGCGGGCTTGTCGCAAGGTGGTCTTCACGTAGCGTGTCGGTTTGCGCGACGAGGCCACTGGACCATCCTGGGCTGCTGGGCGCTGTAGAGCCCCGGCTTGGCGATGGTACTAGCGAAGTGCCCCCCTGCTCCTGCGCAGCCGGAAGCATCGCTTCCGTCTGCTGCGTGCAGTCAGAATGCGTCGGGGACCTCAGAATGTCGTTGATTGACTGGTGCTCGGACCGCTGAGCCATGTTGACCTCTAAGGCCCCGGCTTGTGCCCCACTGGGAGCCTGGCCAGGGTGGCGTTCCCTCGTAGGCGTTGCTCTCGCACCACCACGACCATCAAGCCCAGGGCAGTCGGCCCCGAGCGTGCTGATCCTCGCAGTTACGCGGGCAGCGCGAGGTCGCTCTTCGTACTCCCTGATGATCTCCGTGCGGGCTCGTATGGATTCTTCAAGCGCTGCTATGGTGATGGCACGCGCCGCGCCCTCGGCGCGCGCTCGTGCCAGATTAGCGACCAGACCAGCAAAGTTCTCACTAGTGATCTCCAATTCCTCGTCCTCGGAGGAACTCTCTGTCTGTGGCGACGTAGGTGTCCAGTGCGAGGCACCGCTGACTTCTTCCTCATCCCCTGCATGTTCGTGATGGGAACCATCATCCTCCTCCGCTGGGTCTAAGCACCGCATGAAGTCGTTGCGCAGGTGCTCGTGTATCTCCTCCCGCTGGCGTGCTTCAGCCAGCAACGTGGGCCCTACCAGGGACGTGAACTCACGTAATGGCTCCCGGTGCATAACGGCCACCCTGCTCCAGGTCTCCCAGCCGCAGCAGTTGAACTTGCGTGTCTCAGAGGAGAGGTACTCCACGGTGAACCATAGCTCGTCGGATCCCCGGTCATGGTAGTAGCGCCGGTCTTCAAAGAGGTAGTAGACGGCCTTGGCCTGGGGGTTGGCTCGTGTCTTGAACACCCGTAGAGTGCCTCGCTGTGGACCATCGCCCAAGTGGCTCTTGGCTATCTCCACCAGCCGTGTGCTCGCGCCCAGGTGCTCCACGTGCTTCTGTATGGTGCCCAGGAGTCCACCCGTGCAGCCTTTCGACTGCCCACCCAGAGGCAAACACTCTCCCCGCTGACCCACTTTTGCGGAGGAGGAGTACTGGTGCAGCATCCTGTTGCTGAGTTGGCACGTATGCAACCCCTTCCCTCGCTCTGCATAGGGCTTCCCAAGCTGGAACTCGATCTTGCCTCTGAAGCAGCGGTACTGGATGAGGAAGACTGTCTGCTCGTTCAACGCTGCGAACTCAGTGATCCCCTCCGGATCCAGCCACTCGGCCTCTTGAGTAGTGTTCTCGCTGCGGGTGGGTGACTCTGGCTCGTAGGTGCCCTGGAACACCGCCGGGTGATATTCTGGCTTCGCAGGGTCGAAAACTCCTTTGGGCCAGGTCGGATGCCTCAGGCGTGGCGGAGCTGAGGATGGCGGCGGAGCAGAGCCAGATGGCCCTGCATCACTCCCTCCGACCGTCTTCCGTGTACTGGGAGTCCTGAGCGTGCGTGCTGGAGGGGCGCGCCTGGCCCCGTAGGTGTCCAGTGCGTCACGTGCTTGTTCCTCTGTCTTGCATGCACCAAGCATCTCTCTGACATTGTCCCCCAAGTGTAGGTACTCCACGGCGGCGGCGTTCGTGCTGAACACCTCTCCGTCTCCTCCTGCCCCATCGGTCACTGGGTAGAACTTCCCCACCTTGCCAGCTGCATCCGACAGCGTGAGCTGCGGGACCACCTTCACACCAGCCACCTCCTGATCATACTTCACCTTCAGACGAGCTCGGAGGTCATTGATGTCCACCCGCTGCACGTACTTCAGGTGCTGGTATCGCCAACGCTGGTCCTTCTCGTAGTAGAAAGGCAGCTGGAACTCGCCCGTCACCTTCCCCATGGGGCTCACGCCGGTGGCACCATTCATGGTGTGACGTACCATGTGCTCCATGAGCTCCCACTGGGCGCGAGTGTGCTCGCTGAGCACGCAAAACTGGCGTGTCACCTTGTCCCACATGAGTTTGCCCGTCACGACCCCTGTAGGGTAGATCTGCTGGGCGTTGAGGGCCTCCTGAACATCCGCCATGGTGTGCCTCCCAGCTTCTCGATGGGCACCACAGTCAGGACGCTGGACATGCTCGTTGTCCTTCTTGTAACTCGCCCGTGTGGCCCAGGTCTCTGAGGGGATCTTCGTCTCCTTGTCCACCTTTTGGTCCACCAGCGTGAAGTCGGGCCACAGTAGCTCTGCCTCCAAGATGGTCTTCCATTCTCCACAGCGCGGGAACTTGACCTGCACGAATCCTGCGTCCACTTCACCTCCTTCGTCATCTTCACAGAGTGTGCACAAGCGAGCGAAGCCCGTGCGGTCGATGTACAGGCGCTGCTGGGACCAGCTGCTCTCCTCGTCCTGATAATCCCACGGGTTCACTGCCATGCCCGCCCATGGTTGTGCACTGACCAGCATGTAGTCAGCTTCACTCTCAGCCTCTTGCACTTGAGTAAGGTCTGGATAGCGAGGGTCTGCCTGAGTTGTGGCCAGGCTGGCTGGCGTGACGGGCTCCACCTCGACTGGCTCTTCATCATTGGACCATTCGTCCCTGGTTGCAACGTTGGCCTCCTGCTGGCTGCGTGACGTCGCTTGCAGCAGGCCCAACATCTGGTTCGTTAAGGACGTGCCAGGAGCAGGTGGTTCGAACAACGAGTTCTCGGCCCGCAGGCTGACCCGTCCCGTGACCTCTACCTGCATAAGCGCGCTGGGTCGCAGGATGCCCGCTTCCACCATGGACTGGCAGCGTGCCTCCAGCATTTCCTTCTCTTCCTGGTTGAACCTTCTCAGCCTCATATCTTCTAGCCATCCTGCCAGGCTCTCCGCCAGCTCGGGGTGGTTTCGTAGGAATGCACATGGTGCAGGTGCACACCTTTCTCCTGAGAGGGCCAGGCGGTCCTCTCCTCTTGTGTCCGGAGACACAGCCTCACGTGGCGGTGGAGCACAGTCCTCAAAGGCGGGAGTAAGAGTGCGCGCTGGTGTGGCACCGTCGTCGAAGATCTCAGTCGCCAGGCACACCCTGGGGTCTTCGTTTCGCTTGCTCCTCGCATCAGCGGGCGGTGTCAGCTCGATCAGCGGCAGCGTGACCTTCTCCCTCATGCCCAGTGACACCGCGGCCTCAGAGGTGGCGATGCCTCTGTAGAGGTCGATGGTCAGCTTGAGCGCGTTCTTCAAGGGTCCCGTGCCTACCAAGAAGTCCCACGTGGTGTCGTTGGTGTATGTGACAAAGGCATGGAGTCGATGCAGAGTCATGTATGGGGTGCCCGCGGCGAGGACCACGTCCACGTAGCAGTACTTGGTGAACTCTGCAGGGCTGCCGTCACACCTGGCCACTCTGGCCCCTGTCTCCGCGTCGAAGATGGTCAAGCCGAGCCTGTTGACCGTTCTGATGGGGATGATGTTGCAGTTGGCTCCGGTGTCTAGAAGGAGAGCCTTGTACAGCATGAGAAGACCCCCAGAGGCCACCAACGCCATCCCTTGTGCCAGAGCCTCGTTCAGAAGCTTGCACACAGGCTGGACCTGCGCCATGGCAGTGAGCTGCTCCTCTGTGAGGCCACTGAGCATCTTCTTCTTTAGCTGCTCGTACGCTTTGGCCTCCATGGTCCCTGCGTGTAGCTCGCCCCTCTCACTGAAGTCCTTCACCCCAAAGCTCTCCTGGACTGTGGCCGCTGCAGCGGTGACGCGCACCGTAGTTCTCCCCTTCCTGGGCTGTTCCACCATGTCCTCCGGCATCTCGTCCAGGGGAATCTCTTCCACGTCGCTGTCGTCGCCCGATTCCATGCCTGGGCAGTCGTCGTCTTCGTCGCTGTCATCACCATTCTCTTCGCCTCTGCCCTGACAGTCTGCTGCTAAGGCTGTCGGCATGGGGAGCTGGTCGGTCTCCGCTAGCTCCACCAAGGTTTCCACACCCCTAGCGGCTGTTATCCGACCCTCTGCCACGAGTCCAGCAGATAGCTTACGGAAAGCCGCTCCTAGGCTCTTGATCACTGAAGCCATGAGCTGCACCTTCCTCTGCATCTCGTCCGCCGCAGGCGCCATGGGCACCTGTGCGTCGGCCTCGTACTCCTCAGGTGTCTTTACTGGAAAGCCCCTCATGCGTTGGGTACTGCCCAGTGCTACAGCCGGTGCTGCTGTGTACTCGGGGTCAGCACTCTTGCTTGGTGTCTCAGGGAGTTCCCCCAAGCCCAAGGTGTCGAGCGCGTCCGAGAGCACGTCTTCACCCATCTCCTCGGCCAGTGCCGCGAGTAGATTGGTTGGAGAGCCAGACAGCGCTCCTGCTTCTGCGTGACCATGGTTATGCACCTCGTGTATGTTGACGCTGTACGTCTCCCTCTCCGCGACACGCGCTGCGACTGGCTCCTCGTCGGAACCCTCATCTTCAGACAGTACCTGCGACCTCACACTACCGAGCACGACTGGCAGTCTTTCGGGCAGCCACCATGCCCTGGTACTCAGCCTTCAACGCCTCAGGGTTGCCAGCTGTACCCTTGTGGTTGTCCGCTGGTAGTTTCTTGACTGGTGCTCTATACTTGTCCTTCTCGTCGTTGGACAGTTGCTGCCAGTCCGTCACCAGAATGCCCCAGTCGGAGCTCTTGAAGCGGTTCTTCAAGTTGTACATGCGCAGGGCGGCATTCTCCGCGTCCCACCACTTGCTGGAACCAAGCCTGTCCTCGTGGTACCCCGCACGCAGGCATCTTGACGTGCTTGTAGCCACTCCTGCACTGCTCAGGCTCGGACTCGTGCCAGCCCCCTCCGAAACAGCGTAAACACTTGGGCTTATCGTTCGTGCGGGTGCCCTCTGCTGGCGGCGGCGTCTTGTTGTAGGAGGGCTTCTTGGTTCAATCTCTCGGCCACATTCACCTCCTTCTTCATTTTCTTAGAGGGCGGTGTCTCCGCCTTCTTGCTGTCCTCCAGGTCGCCTGACTGTCCTTCCCTAGCTGCCTCAATCTTCTTAATCGAGTTTTTTATCGCCTTGAGGTCGAGGCCATGTTGACGAGCTTCCCAGGTAGAGTACTGGCAGCCACATCGCCTGGTGATCTCCTGCAGGAAGATGAGGATCCAGGACTCCGCGTCGTTCTTGAGCTTGTCCTGTACCTCGACGATGGACTCCAGGTCCTTCCAGGTCACCCGATTGGGCGGCGGGAACTGTGCCCTCAGCTGCTCCTTCACCCGTGTCTGGAAGATCTTGATGCGCAGGTTCTCTACGCAGTCCTCGATGTAGGTACGCAGCTCTGCGTCGCTCAGCTGTTTACCAGTGCTGAGCTGCATCTCCCTGCGTTGACACATCTTCATGTAC
This sequence comes from Cymbomonas tetramitiformis, assembly GCA_001247695.2. Classification (NCBI taxonomy): domain Eukaryota; kingdom Viridiplantae; phylum Chlorophyta; class Pyramimonadophyceae; order Pyramimonadales; family Pyramimonadaceae; genus Cymbomonas; species Cymbomonas tetramitiformis. The sequence continues at coordinate 23,566 of LGRX02034248.1, read as the reverse complement.
GTTAGCCCATCCTGCCCCAACTCTTGCGGCTTCTGTGTCAACAGATCAACTTTCTCTTGAGTTCCCTTCATCATGAACTTCTTGTCAAGGGCAGCGATGAAACCCCTGAGCGCATAGAAGTACTGCATGTCACGGGTACCGTCATGTCCCGTCAAGCCCTTCAACGAAGTCCCATCAGTCAGATAGTCGTCGGAAACTTCCCCTTCGGCGTCATGGTTAGTCGCTGGCCTCGCTATTACCCACGTGGCACCAGCATTCATCTCATTGAAAGGGGGCGCGCCTGGCACATGGGATAGAACCCTCAAGTGGGCCATGTTCACTAGTGTCTTTGAGGACTCTGTCCATGTTGGAGGCCACTACACCCCCTTTCTCATAATTCTCACGCCACCAGCTGAGGGTCTGCGAGTTCTCGCCATCCAGACATGCGGGGATAATGTCCCACAATGTTTCAAAGTCAGGAGGTGTCTCTCTCAGGGCCTTGATCTGCGCTTCTGTGAGCGTGCCAGCCACGGACCTGAGCTTCTTCCTGATGTTGGCGTTGTGCTGACGCACAAAGTTCTCGCACATGTTGGCGAATTCCCTCAGGAACTTGGGACGGTCCTCCTCCTTGGTGCCCGTGTAAATGGGTATAGTACCAAGGGCGAGGCGTGTGGAGTCAGTGTACTCCATTTCCTCCTCAAATATCACTACTGGCCCTTGTGCTTGCACCAGAGGTTGCACTGGTGCCTGTGGTTGCACTGGGGCTTGGACCTGAGGTTGTACTAGGGCCTGGCCCTCAGGCTGGCCTCTGGCAGCCTCTTCCTCTTCTTCCAGCTCTGTAAAGTGCTGGCTCACCCGCACTGCTCTCTGGTTACGCCTCTCTGCCCTTTGCTGTTTCTGTAGGTCAGTGCTGGACTCCGTTGCTACTTTCCCGGTGGTGAGGAGTTGCCAATGTGAAGGCTCTTTTCACTCCACACTTCCGAGCTTACCAGTACGGATGGATCCGTCCCTGGCTTCACCTTTCAGTGCTTCGCTCTAAGTAGCAATCACCGTAAGGATGGTCTCACTCATAGATGGTGTGCTGAGTTTCGTCAGTAGCTCGACTTTGGCTGGCACTGCTTCTCCCGGATGCTGAGCAAGGTTGCCTCAATCCCCAGTGTGCTTGGTTAGTACCGTAGCTCGGAAGGATGCCAGAATGGGTTAAGCTGTCGCAAAGAACGCTGTCGTGACAGTGAACACTGACAATCCTCTTTCGCTCCACGCCTTCTGGCGTACCAGTACGGATGAATCCGTCCCTGGCTTTACCGTCTGGTGCTTCGCTCCAGAAGGATGTCACTTCCCGAAATAGCCCTGCATGCCATTCTCAACGCTGCAGTCGTAGTGAACACTAGGCACCCAGTTTCGCTCTAATTATGCCGCTGAACTTTCGCAAGACTGCTGAACTTCGAGTATCACAACAGTCTGTTTCCCTCAACCTCTTCAAAGGTTTACCAGTACGGACGACTCCGTCCCTGGCTTCACCGTTCAGAAGTCTCGTTCTTCAGGACTGCTGCTACACTCTCAGAATTACAGACGACATGTCTGTAATGAGGCACATTTTTGTTTTGTAAAAGACTGTAGATTACAGTTCTGACGCCATCACACAGGAACAAGTTCCACCAATGTATCTCTTCGCAAGCAAAAGAATGCTATATCTCATTAATTCTTATATCATGACACTGCTGTTTTCGCGGTCTGAGCGAGTCTTTCCTCTCTTCGGAATCGCTGTTACGAAGGCAAAACAAAAATGAGCATCTGCCTCACTCTGCTGCGCCGCCCTCCTTATTCTCAATATCTCTAAAACCAGTGTAACACCCGCTTGTCTTTCCGTATCTCTTCACTGTCATAACTGCTCGCGCGTCTCGTACTGCGCGTGTCATATGTTCGTCACATGGACTGCTACTACGAGTGTCACAACCCGGCCAAGATACACGATAGGCCGCGGTTTGTGACATTATCATAGCTCAGATCGCCATCTTTCCAATTGAAGTCGGCTTCTTCGATAATCAGAGACACTTCGAATTTTTTACCGGCAGTATCCACGATAACGCCCCCCTCTTTTACCGGTACGTAATTTAAGTAAAAAATCAGATTTTCGTTTTCGCGGTGCGATTTCCATCATTTTAGAATTAACATCGGACCAATCGAAATGAACCTGTTCGTCATTGGATAATTTAGACCAATCGTCGTTGAATTTTACGAAATCCATTATTTGTGCCAATCGTACGATACCGACACGACACACATCGTTTTTACTGATATTATGATATCGCCGTAGGAATTGTACCTTTAAGTCACAATTACTTTTCGTCGCGCCGAGTCCATACTAGGCGCTGTCGATCACAAATATGCGATCTCCACTAGGCGTCGATCTTTTTGGACAGCACGATTAATTACCATGCGATGTTAACATGGATATCGCCATTACATCATATGACCGCAGGATCATGTGCGCGACAGTGCTTTGCTTTTTGCTTCCCAGCATGCCATGCCATAACGCGTGGGTGGCGTCGTGGTAGATACACGCGACTGTTGTGGCACCGTCATCGTTAGCGTCTGGCGATCGTGAGATGGAACATTCGACTGTATCGCCCGTTGGGATTCGAGCTTTGCTGCTGCTGCTGCTGCTGATTAAGGTAAGGTACTAGGCGCTGTCGATCACAAATATGCGATCTCCACTAGGCGTCGATCTTTTTGGACAACACGATTAATTACCATGCGATGTTAACATGGATATCGCCATAACATCATATGACCGCAGGATCATGTGCGCGACAGTGCTTTGCTTTTTGCTTCCCAGCATGCCATGCCATAACGCGTGGGTGGCGTCGCGGTAAATGTACGCGACTGTTGTGGCACTGTCATCGTTAGCGTCTGGCGATCGTGAAATGGAACATTCGACTGTATCGCCCGTTGGGATTCGAGCTTTGCTGCTGCTGCTGCTGATTAAGTAAGGTAAGGTAATTTGGTTTGGGTGAAGATTATAAAGGTCAAAGGTAGTAAGTAAGTAAGGTAATTCACTTCATGCCAAGACGATAAAGATCAGAGGTAAGTAAGTAAGGTAATTTGGTTTGGGTGAAGATTATAAAGGTCATAGGTAGTAAGGTAAGTAAGGTAATTTGGTTTGGGTGAAGATTATAGGGGGTACGTGAACGTACGTGTGGGGAAAAAATAAACCCCCCCAGTATCCATCATCCGCATCATCATCATGTGAAGAGTGAGAGACCCGCGACAAATAGAGGCGGCCAAGGCGGGGGGAGGAGGAGGTTGGTACCTTCAGGCTCTCGGGACCCCCCCTTCATTTTTTCTCTCGATGACCTAAATTACATTATTAACGCCGTGTGAAGTCATACGTTGCCATTCATGCATGAACCGCATGAGCCCCTCTGGTAGCCCCCCTTCATTATTCATCGATGACTGGTTAAAATATATTAAAATTTGATTATTACCGCCCGTGAAGTCATACCTTGTCATTCATGGATGACCTTTATATTTATATTTAATTTTATTTATCGCCGTGTGTGTCGTGTGTCGTCGTGTCGTGTCGTGTGTCAGTCGTGTCGTGTCGTGTCGTGTCGTCGGTCGGGTTCGTGTCGTGTCGTGTCGTGTCGTGTCGTGTCGTGTCGTGTCGTGTCGTGTCGTCGTGTGGTGTCGTGTCGTGTCGTGTCGTGTCGTGTCGTGTGTACTGCCATTAATCGAAGTCGTGTGTTACAGTGTCGCAGCTCACATTGATTTAATTGGCTGGATACAAATGATGGCTTCAACTCGTATAATACAATGTCGTATATATTTTATACAATGGCTTCAACGGATTTTATATTGTCGTGTTACCGCTACACTGTGTCGTGTACAGCGTACAGTGTACAGCCTACGATTCTGGCTTCATTTTTTCGCACTGTTAAGGGGAATTCGTGAGTTTCGACAATGACACAGTGTTAAGAGCGACTGAATTTTCGGAATCCGTGCACACATTTCTCAGATTTGAAGAATGAAGACCAAAAAAACTGAGACAAAAATGTAACTTTATCTAACTGAGGCATTATTCATGGGTATTTGAATGAAGCCTCCATTTATATACTGTGTCGTGTACAGCGTACAATGTCACAGTGTATATAGCCTACGATCTGGCTTCATTTTTTCGCACTGTTAAGGGGAATTCGTGAATTTCGACAATGACACAGTGTTAAGAGCGACTGAATTATATTTCCCGATTTTTCAAAAGAGGGGGATCTTCGATTCCATCTCCGATTTTTTCCCCAATAAAGGTCAGAGGTCTAGGCCCGGTCGATCTCAAAGATGAGATCTCCACTAGGCCATCCGACAATTCAATCGGTTAAATATATTGCTCATTAGTTATTGATTGGGCGGTTGTTATGCATGGCGGTATGATTTGCAATGTGAGACATTATATGTGTTATATGGTTAGATATTATATATGGTAGGCAATTTATTTTAGATTATTTCTCTCTGATTTTAGATTAACCCATTTTTCATGTTGATTTTAGATTAAGTTTTTTTTATCTCATCTGGCTATTACCGGTGCATGCATCCATGCCATCGTTACACTACGTTACACAAAGCAGTTGTCGCGTAGCCAAACGAGAGGAAAGTAACATGGCTGCGGCCGACGACTTTGAGTTCACAAGCCCGGGAAAAAATGTGGAAGATATATATCATTCGGATGAAGAGGATGAAGAGGAATTCCTCGTTAACCACATGGAAAAGTCGAAACGTACCCGTGTCCCCTTAGTGTGGAGTACCGTCCTCAATGGTGTATCGTATGTAGAGTGCACAGAGAAGATGGAAACCTTGAGCCTCGAGGGTGTGACCAAGTCTGGCAAGGATTATAGGTCGAAAAAAAACGGTTCCGTGCCTCAAAACTTCAGGTGTGCTTTACAGCATACACACGGTTGTCAGGTTTACTACAAAATTGTCAAGGGAACGACCTTATGCCCTACTATTCCATGCAACATGTACACCCGTGGGACACACGACCATACTTATTTCATAGGAAAGGGTATGTCGAAAGATTTAAAGGACAAGTGTAAGGAGGCGATCAAGGAAAAGCTTCCGCCTAAAGCCATTTTTAAGAAGCTTAGTACCGCAGTCACCACAGCCATGGAAGACGATGACGTCGTTGATTACAAGGTCATAAAGAGCTTTGTGTACAACAATCGCAAACAAATCTTGGAGCTTAGAACCATAAAGACATGCGGTCAGTTCATGGAGGTTTGCCAGACCTCCAACTTGTTGGCCATCCCCGTGACCGATCGCAAAACGGCGGGGACGCTTTGCATGTTTGAAGGACAAGTACTCCAACCGAGCGGCTTCGAAACCGTGGAACATTACGCCGAGAATTCCGCGAACACCCTGCCTCCTATTCCTTTCGAAGCCCAAGCAACCCAAGATGAGCTTAATACTTGGAAGCTGGCGGGTTGGAATGAAGACTTTTCCGTTTATGAACGGAACCTTCAAGCACATTTCATCTCAATTCTTGCTTGCGAGTCTGCTGAGTACTTCGTGCATATCTTAGAGAACATGCTTGTCGTCCAAGGGTGGAGTACGCGTTCGAAAAGGTTTTACAAAGGGAAGTTTAACTTGCGTGCCCTTTACAAGAACTACACCGAACTCGTCAAGGATTATGTCGCAGCGCAGAAACGCAAAAGGTGGTGCGTGATTTACACCACTTGGGGGAAACTCGAGGTACTTCTCGCAAAGGATCACCGCTCACGCGACGACACGTACAAGACGAACTGGCAAGGCTTACCCCTTGAATGCAACGGGTCTTCGTACTTGGATAAGCGTTTTCGTCTCGGGGCGCTCGCCATCAAATCGCACGAGGACGCCTATGCTTCGCAAATAGTGGACTTTTGCTTGATCGCGGCTATGCAACTTGGTTTCCAGAAAGTGTGGCAACCTCGTTATCATACTTTGGATCACTCCCTCGCTTTCTTCAACGCTAACGCCAAGCTTCCGGAAACCATCACGCATGTTCTAGAGCACTTGAGGTTACCTACGAACCTCTGTACACTTGTCGCGGAAGAGATTACGCAAGGGATATGTTGGTCGCATTGCATGATGAAGCTTAACGAGAAGACCGCGCTATTCAACGACGCGCATAACGTTAACGGCTTCAAGCAGGGCGTTACGGATATACACAACATCACCATCGTTGGTGCTCGTGATAGTGCATTCAAGCTCTTCATCGAACTATACAAGCGTGATGAAGAGTATATTTGCAACTGGTTCGTGGAGACTTGGTGGGGCAAGTGGGGTGGGTGGGTTCTTGGCTTCATGCCAGAAGGGATCCAATCTACGCAGAATAGTCCCGAGTGCGTGAATAGACACGTGAAAGACGAGATGACCCTGCGTAAGCAACTCCAACTCGAGGTATTCCATCCTTCTGCGCTAAAATACATGCACGAGGAGACGATCTACGACGGGCAACACCCAATACCTACGACTCCAGTTATTACACAAGCTATTTGGCGGGAGGCGCTTCTTATGATTGACAACAACATGCTCGAGCTTATGACGCGCACGACCGGCGTCTTGGGGGTTACAGACAGTCCTTCCTATGTCGTTCCCTCCCTTAAGACCTTCGAGAAGTTGAGTGCTTCCACTATCGCGGATAAAAGGAAAGAGATTGCTCCCCTTGTGGTAAAGTTCCTCGCCCTTATGCGCGACCCTGAACACCCTCCTGCGACGGTTGTCACCTTCGAGCAGTTCATGAACACCTACAAGTCTTTTGTGATCTTACGACCATTGGACGCTAATAACGTCACCGAATTTGGGCACCACTGGTGTATGTGCCCTATCTACGCGGAGAGCGTCACGTGTGCATGTAGTATTGCTGTTGGCTTATTCAAAGGGAAGTTTAAGGCGCCTCTTGAAAAACATCTCGACATAATTGGCCGACACCCACAAGTGGGACGCCCGAGAAAACCGGTTGGCGCCTTGAAAAGGCAACCCCTTGGGAAGATCACCGCGAAACTGAAACGGGAAGCATCCAAGCGAGCGCGCGAGATGGCAGAGCTAGACATGGAAGCCAGATGCTCGCAGCAAGTTCCTAAAAGTTTATCGTGCGAACTGTGCGGTGAAGAAGACAACGGAGATGAAATGTTGTTATGCGACGTGTGCAATAAGGGCTTCCATATTTTTTGCTTGCGTCCAAGCCTAAGCAAGATCCCAGCAGGAACATGGTTGTGCGGACTATGCGTAGCTAAGGAATAGACAATTTTCTTAAGGTGTACATACGTGTAATAGCAAGTATTAATATTTTGTGTACACACTATTCTCAAGTATTTTTTTGAATCAATCTAGTTTGCTCTACTTTGCTTTACTTTATAAAAATTCCCACTTGGCCCAGGAGGTGAAGTAAATATCCGTGGTAGCATGTGGTAGCCAAATGTTCTTGAAGCAACTTTTGCAAGTGAGCCGGTCAGGTTGTGGCAAGGGAATATCGGCTAGGTCCCTACCCACTACCGCCCACCTTGCAAGGAACCGCTCGTGGTCGGGGTACCCTTCAAAATTGTTGGCGAAAGATTGTTGCAGGTCTTGCAAGTCCCGGTTGAACCGAGCGCGGAGCCACGCTTTCCGTTCGCAGTGGTCGCAACATGGTTGGGGCATACTTGTTTCGTACTTTAACAAAGTTTCCTTGGGTCGATAAGTGATAGTAAGATGCGAACACAAGGGAGTATGTATGCGAACAACGTGATATGTTATTATATAGTACACGCTATACGATATCTTATACCATATACGTTATAGACGCTATTGTATTTGACTAAACCTATTTGACTAAGTCTTAGCCCGCAAATAAAAAAATGAACAGAGTAATAAATAGGGACGAGGACTATCAATCTTCCAGAGGCTACCTACCCGCCCCGTACAATTGCCCAGCGCTTTGGCAAAAGCACGTCGTGGTCCGCGGGCAAGACGAGAACCCTACGAAGGATCCCCACTATCGACTCACTCGCCCCAACAAGCGGTGCGAGTTGCATAAGGTCCTCATATGCATGGTTGAGTATGGGGAGGCTGGCGTTTGGCCATTAGAGTTTCCTTTCGATTGTTTCCCAATGCTCGACCACTACGCTGTCGACAACCGCAAGCAGGGTGCGTGGGTGTGGTGCGAGGAGATCGCAACCACTCGCATTGTTTTCCACGACCATGGAAACGACGACGATGGAAAATTCACCTCCCTTGTGTCGTACAAGTTGTGCAGCAAGTGCGCTAAAACTTGTCAGAGGATGGTGGTGCCTCTCGAGAGGCACGAGCGCAATGCAAGTTTGAATATTTCTGAACGTTTGAACGTCGAGTTCGAGCTAATATAGGATATAGAATATAACGAATTAGCACAGACTAGTAACGATAACGAGCAAGTAAAACAAATAATATTCGTTTGCAAAAACAAGTAATAATATGCATAAACTTGTAAATGTTCATGTTTATTCACCTATTGAGCTAGTGTCCAAGCATGGCATACACGTCTTGAAAGTAAAGCATTTTGTAAGCCTATTATGTACGCTTTCGCTTGGCTTGTTCCTTCCCTACGGGTCCCTTCGCGGCTTTGTCTAAGGCTTTCTCAACATCGCGTGCCAAAACCTTCAGGACTTTCTTATGCTCCTCGTCCACCGTGTTGGTGAGGTCTGTGCCCGCTAGAAAGTACTTCACGAACTCCTTCGTAACGAAGTCGAGATAACCCCAATGTAAGGCCGAGTTCACGGGGTTCAGCTGAACATCAGGGTCGTAGGACGCCACGCCCTTCAACGCCAAGTTGGCGGAGAACACCACCCGGGGCGTGCCATCCGCGTTGGTCACCCCTTGGTGTACCCCTCCCACCACCGCGCAGTCGCCCAATCCCACTTTATCCTTTCCCCCAACGTTCGTCGCATACGCGTCGAGGGTTTCCTTCGAGAGCATGAGGGCTCGCTGCTCGTGGAATTGGACATCGCAGTTGAGTTGCAACCTCTCTTGCGTCGATTGGCCTAGGAGCTCAACCGACGCGTCGAAGGACGGTGTTGGTGCACAACACAACCTTGTTGGGGATGATGGGCCAAGGTAGGCCACAATGGCCAAGTGATGAGGGCGTTCGGTGAGAGGTTGGTTAAGTGGCTGGTCCAAGTGCCAAGGTTGCCACCCGGTAAGGGTGGAGAGGACCGTATTAGGCGCCCCCTGAATCTCCCGAACGAGATTGTCGTTGATTAAGAATGCTTGATTCTCGATTGTGTACTCGTTACGAAGATTTTCCATAACCTTCGTTTCCAACTCGTGTACGAAGACGTTCAAGTGCTTTCGATCTTCGTCTGTGAGATATTGCTCGTAGAAGTCGGTCTGCACTCCCCCCCCCCGTGTTTCGCGGACTCGTGAAACACCTCCAGCTTTCCTCCAGTGAGGGTTACCACCCCAGGAGGAAGATTTTTCCAGTCCGGGACCTTGTTCACGGCCTCCCCCCACATACACGAATACCGCCTTTCCAGATGTTCTCGCGACTCGTCTGGTAAAGACACCACGAAGGTGTTAGCGAAACCTATAGCTCGCGTACGGTCAAAGTCGTCCAAAAATGTTTCCTTGACGGCAGGCTCTTTCTTTTTTTGTTGACCGCTGCATTTTGCGCATCTCAACTCGCCCTTGCCTCTTTTAGATCGTGTGCATGGTTTGCCCGCGTGGTCCATAGTCAACGGGTCTTGCTTGCATTCAATGAGCTTTCCCTTCTTGTTTAACTGTCCGCATTCGCAGAGCTCGGCAAGTGTTGATTGTTCCATAGTCGTTACGATTTACGTTCGGGTTATAATATATTTCAACTTTCACGAAAGGCAATACAAGCGCCACTAACTTGCATATTCACGGCCGTGAATTCCAGATTCACGGCCGTGAATTCCAGATTCACGGCCGTGAATTCCATGTCCGAATGGAACCAAAAACCGTTCGATTTTAATCGAACGGCTTTTGGTTCCATTCGGAAAGATTCACGGCCGTGAATCTAAAATTCTGACCGTGAATAAGCTGGGACCCAAGCCCCCTCCCCCACTAACACCCCCACCCGACCCCCCACCTAACACCCCCCACCCGACCCCCCCCTTACCCCCCACCCAGCCCCCCTCTCAGCCCCCACTCACCCCCTCTCACCCCCCTTTAACACCCACCCCGAAAAAAAGATATAGTACTAAATAATAAGACGTGGCCCCAGAGTTATCTACGACAGTTTCTGTGATTGTGCGGGTATTGGTTTTTTTGCGGCTCACTGTCTGTTGGGCCCGCCTAACCCCTTCAAGAGATGCGTATTCACGGCCGTGAATTCTAGATTCACGGCCGTGAATCTTTCCGAATGGAACCAAAACCCGTTCGATTAAAATCGAACGGTTTTTGGTTCCATTCGGAAAGATTCACGGCCGTGAATCTAGAATTCACGGCCGTGAATAACTGGGATACCGTTTCTGGCGCGACTCGGAAAGTTGCAAGGGGGAAGTATTTTGAGAAACAAGTTGCCGATTTACGACCGATTGTGACTAACTAAAAGATGCCTCGTGATAAGTGCGGTGTATGCTGTCCGAAAGCACCTAGCAAGCAAGATTTACGGCGAGTAGTGGCAATGATATTGGGACCGTATGCAAAGCTCGAAGAGATACGCCCAATGCGCAATTCGAGTCCATAGGCGGAAGAAATGGGTATTCGCAATATAAAGTTGGAGAGCTCTTGATTTTGTTGAAATCATATTTCGTACATATCTTAGGGAGTGAGAATGCAATTAAAGAAGGTCAACTTGCTTTATTTTTTTCCGCGTTAGCTTCAATCCTCGCTCGAAGTGTGCTGTGATAGGCATAATACAATGGTAGCTTACGACGCATGGGTGGACGAAATCTTTTTTTCAAACCAGTCGCCAACACTCTCCGATGTATGCCAACCTACTGAACCCATAGGGCAAAACAATGTGAACGCGGAGATTGCGACATGCGACGAGATTGAACCGTATGAAACAACGGAGCGCGTTGTGGACAACAATGCGAACGACAATGCAAACGACGACAACGCGAGGAAGTTGTTTCCGAAACGAAAACGGAGTGCGTTGTCAACGAGGTGTGCTCCTATGAAAAATTTACCATTTAAAATAACGATACCAAGGGTATGTGATAAAGGCACTAGTTTTTATCCCACAATCGCACAACAATACACGCCTCTATTAGCAGTTATTGGCAGTTTGTTTCACGGAAAAAAATTGGGGATTTTTGCTGTGGTAAGGGACCTCGCTACGTTTACAACAACCTAGTTCGGTTCAAACCGAAGACGATCTTTCTGAGCGATAAGCATCCTGCGCAAGGCATAAGACGCCTAGACTTAGAGAAAATCAAGTGGGAAGAATTCAACCCGCAAGTAGACATCATAATATCGTCCTTGCCATATGCAAGAGGGAAGTGCGAACCTTTGTTAGCTGCGTGTCTTCAATCCAACGCCTCGATCGTGTGTTTGAAGCTATTGCATTCGTTCGAACGTCCTGTGGTTGGGGATAGTAGAGCTAGTGCGTTCCAAAGACTTGGCTTAAAGATTTTGCTACCGCCTGCAAAGTATCCGGGGTTCGACCGTAGTTTAGGAGAAGTTGAAGCCTGGTATATTTTTTTCAACTCAGCGACAACAAAAGTTTTACTAAAGAAAAGTGTTAGTGAGTTTCACAAATTGCTGTACAAAGACAGAGGATACCCGGAAAGTGCTGGGAGCGTACCTTTTATTTATGATGGCGTAGAGCACAACGTTGCATCTTTCAAGGATCGAGGACTTATTTTGTGGGATTCGCGGAAACAGGCGGCCGGTGCTCATAAGTGATAACCAAAGGCTAAAGGTGCTACTCACGGAATTTGAAGCAACGTTGCATGCACAAACGTGCAAGATAATAGAGCGTGGCTGCGCAAACGAGGCAAAAGGCAAGAAAGGAGGGAAGGAGGGTTGGAATGTTGGGTGGTGGTTTAACATGGGCAAGAGCAAGAGGGGTTTGCCCCTAAGCTAGATGGCACATGTGCTTTCGGGACGCCCCACCCTTGGCACAAGAAAAAAGGAGTTTACATGGACGATCCGCTAACAAGTGCAAGCAAGCCGTATTGGAAGAAAGAGCTTTACATCCTAGCAGGTCAAATCTTAGAAATAATAGACGCGGATTACAAGCGAGACGGCGATTGGTGCTTGTATGTGTCGTGCATGCTAGCCGGAAAGTGCGAAGTGAAGCGACACGAGGACAGAAAAGATGTGTCACATCAATACATAATTTTTCTTGGAAACTACAAGAACGCGGTTCTGGAGATGGAGTCGCCTAGAGAGGATAGCAAGGGCACCCTTCTCCAATTCTCTGAAAGCCATAAGGTTTTAAAGTGCGATGCGCGGTGCAAACATAGAGTAGCTTCTGAAGGTTTTGAGGGAGTGCGCTATTGCGTTACTTTATACAAAATGTATGATAGGCGTCTAAGCAAACCAGCCCCGGTGTATTGGCCACCACATTATATTTAACGTACAACAGTGCAAGGTGAGTACTCCTCTGCGAAAACAGGAGAGTCAACCATAACGTATTTGCATAGACTCACCCCCGTAGGTGATGAAGCACACCATTCGTGCCTTAAATCGTACCCCCTATTGTGCACAGTTAGTTCTGAAGCACAACTTGCACAAAGTTTGCCAATAGTGTTTCCACATTGCCTAATTGTAAGCATAGCGCCCGCTGAGCAATGGTGGACGCTACGGTGCTCCCTAGTAGCTAATAGTGATAACCAATACAAGAATCGAGCCATGTATGACATGTTTCTTTCCCGGTTGTATAACACCGATAAGAAAGTTTGCAAAATATCGTCGAGTTGCCACCCTGCAACATGGTTAGTGTAGTGAAACAAGGGAAACGACCCACCAGAGAACAAGTGTCGTACGGTGAATATCCCCAGTTCCCACGTGAAGGTACAACCCCTCCCCAAGGCATACCCTCCGTGTATTCGAGATACACATAGCGGTTACGAAAGTCCCATATAGGGTTACCGTCACTATCGTCACTCTCCCATAGGTTCACAGTGTCTGTAAACTTTAGCCGGAAGCCAGTTTGGACATACTCGTCGAATACAGTGCCTTTGAAAGCTGTGGGTTGATAGTGGGGGGCCTTATTTTCAAGCAGAACACGCCGGGAGTGTCTATTACAACGGCGCCCACCATTATCACAAGTGAGACAAACCTTCTTAAAGCTTTTTGGAGGCTTCCTCATGATGGCAAGCGGGAACTACAGCGTTTGACCTGCGTGTGCACATTATTTGAACACGAGTCGTGAAAAGGACCACCGGTCATAGCCGGATGACATCAAGAAAACTTAATCTAAAATCAACATGAAAAAGAGTTAATCTAAAATCAGCAATAAATAATCTAAAATAAATATTTTTCCATTATATATTATGTCGACGGCGTACATGTAGTATACGCTAGTTACAAATAGAGGATGGCGGAGCAAGGTTTGAATGTCCAATATGATTACCAAGGCGACATAGCTAGTTACTATAATGATACGTTACTTTCTAGTGCAAACTTTTCCCTAGCGTTCGCGTGTTGGTTGCGCTTGATGGCGGTGTATGGATGATGATATATCCCTTTCGTTCAGGTATTCATTAGTTATCAGTTGGGCGGTTGTTATGTATGTACGGCGATATGATTTGGGATGTGAGATATTAAATGTGTTATATAGCTAGATATGATATATGGTGGCGGCGTACATGTAATGTAAGCTAGTTGCAAATATTGAATGGCGGAGCAAGGTTTGGCTATCCAATATGATTATCGGGGACACAAATAGTTACTATGATTACTTATTTTCTAGTACGAACGTTTTCTTAGCTTTCGCACGTTGCTTACGCTTGGCAATTGTAGTGTAGATACACGTGTAGTCGAATAAGCAGACACTCTGCATACATATCTTACATACTATTTAGCATTTGCACATGCATGGCATCGAAAACAATCTGTTGAATGTGCAGAATGTAAATGCTCACGCACCGATCAATACATCAACATCGCGGCGCGCTGCGCGCAATTAGCGCTAACTGCATAATCAATACTAAGATTGCCTAATTGATGAGACATATCTGCAACAAATCGTGAAGAATATATGGAGCGTTATACATGTTGATGTGGATAATGTTGATGTCAACAACCTCTTGGAGTGTTAGCTGAAGTCTGAGCAAGCAATATATGACCCTCGTAGCAGAGTTACTTTTCTGCTACACATGTATGGCGATGTCCGTCAGCTTGTGGCAATTGCTTAGGTGAGGGCGAACATCATGTGAAAAATAATGGAGGCTCACTATACATGAGTTGGTGGTGCACATGCCCATTTTGCATACATGTGATACACATGCTCACTCTCTTTCACACACACACACACACAATCATGGCTGAATGCTTTGATCCCCGGTGTGGGTACATAGTGCAATTGATCTTCTGCGGCTACGGTGTGCCAAAGGAGTCGGTCCAAGGAAAAGCCACACTCATGCACGCGCATAATTACATACTTGCACACGCATCCAAACACAACTCATACACACACACACACACACACGCACACTCGCGACTGCAAGCGCACGCGCACACACACATTCTTGCCACTTTAACAATCGATATGCATGTCGCATGTAGCATGCACACGTTGCCCGCTGACAAAAGCAGACCCACCATCAATCCAGTGGATGTGAGAAACATGCTTGTGGGAATAGATCAGGGCATGACTATATACCGCACCCACACATCCTAGCCAAAAAAGAAAGTGTGCAGCCACGTTGCAAGCTCAGCCAGTGTTACACTGCAAGTATATTATGAAAATATCACACGTTGGTGCTCGAGCGCACACCGTGAAATTCGAGAGGGAAATCGGCTGCATTGAAGTCCCCACACACATATATATATATATACAACGTTGTATACATATATATGTATATATACGTCTAGCTTTGATTGGCATGCGCATTAGCTCGTTCACTTTATTATGTGTGTGTATGTGTGTGTCGCACGCGCGTGCGTGTGTGCTTAGTGCGTGTGCGTGTGTGCATCAACGGGCGTATGCACTCACAACGCACTCGCTGATATTCATCAATAATTTTGAGCACAAGCCGAGATAGTGACTGAGGCGGTGCTTGAGGCGAGCACTGCATAATCTGATGTCCATTGATACCCCTTGCACATGCATAGAATTATTGTGCCCATCTTGAGCTGGCATTTGTGTTTTAGGACGAATAGCAAAGGGGGGCACGTTTGTAGCACTGTGGCAGTTGGCATCTAGCACGCATGGCATACTACTATGATCATCATATTAGTACTTTAAATTTTGACAATGTGAAAATCTTATTATGACTGCATGCTGCACAAACTGTGCGCAAATAGGCTGATGCGTATATCGAATGCAATCTTTAACAATTACCCTTGCGAATAAAAAATATCACATTATGCCGAGACGCAAATGATTGGCTGTGTATGCGGATTATTATATGATTGTGCATGCGTAATTGTGTATCCAACCGGAAAACGTGCGAATAAAGCAATATTTACTGATGCAGGACGCCGGGGATCGAACCCAGACCAAGAACTTGTGCGAGTCTCGTGGACATCGTCCTCCTTCATCATCCGATAAACGCATCAACGTGCATGTGCAGGGCGTGATATATATGATGCTCTCCGTGGTGTGTAACTTAGTGCTTAGTGTTGAGTATGTGATGTGTGTGTGTGTGTGTTCGTGTGTGAGAGAGAAGCAAGAGCTACTTTGCTTCCATGATTTGGCACATATATTGATGTGCCCGTAGTGCATTCCTGTGTGAATGGTGGGTGTCGATAATGCATGCGTGCGAATATCCAACATGTAACCATCGGAATGATACCTGACTGCGGCTACATGCATACACTACTTGCTCGTTATAATTCATCATTCGACTGAGTGACATTTGCAATTCCCACTCGCGGCTGGCGCGAGCCTATGCATGATGGTTGGCTGCCTTCACGTGTGGCGATATTAATGGGCAAGCGCTTCTTATATCATATATACATAAAAGTGCATTTCACAGCCATGAACGTGCATCAAACCTCGCGCTACTTCGATCGGTCGCAGCATTGTAAATCGAAGCACGAATGGCGTCTCCGTCATCGACCTCTGCCATCATGACCCTGTGCCAAACACACACACACACCTTTCTGTTACAACAACTTGCATGATAAATTGGCTGCCGCTCTTCGTACGCGCGCTACACATACCGCAAACGTGTTGGCAACGGAAATATATTATCCTTGCCATTGCGAGAGCATGCTCACAATCAACGCACACGCGCGCGGGTACATGCCGATGCGCAGCATGCACGCATGTGGCGCGCACAATCGCATGCATGCAGTTCTTACATACTGAATGAGGACACATGCGATCAAAGCAACGACTGATTATGCGCACGTCGTTAACAAAACGACGAATATCGAAAACAAGCATGCGCGCGCACATCCATGCTCATGCGCGCAACGCGTCCCAAAAACGAAACACACAAAATAACAGCATGCAACCTATGTGGGCAGTGTACACATAAAAAGCCACGTTCAAAAATCAGCGCTCCGCTGTTGAGCTGCGAGCGGAACCGTCGAACAATGCCGAGTATCAAATATAATCTGGCATTTTAAGTCCTCCCCGGAGCGTTAGGATCATGTGTGCGACAGTGCTTAATATGTGCGTCTCGACATGCGATGCCATAACGCGTGGGTGGCGTCGCGGTAAATGCACACGAATGCAGCGGCACTGCCATCGTTAGCGTCTGGCGATCGTGAGATCGAAAGTCGTCTGTGACGCCCGTTGCGATTTGAGCTTTGTTGTTGCTGCTGCTGCCGATTGACGTGGCATAGGCCAAGTTTAGTTTATTCTAGGCGCTGTCGATCACAAATATGCGATCTCCACTAGGCGTCGATCTTTTTGGACAGCATTTTGGACAGCACGAATAATTACCATGCGATGTTAACACATGGATATCGCCATTACATCATATGACCGCAGGATCATGTGCGCGACAGCGCTTTGCTTTTTGGTTCCCAGCATGCCATGCCATAACGCGTGGGTGGCGTCGTGGTACATACACGCGACTGTTGTGTCACTGTCATCGTTAGCGTCTGGCGATCGTGAGATGGAACATTCGACTGTATCGCCCGTTGGGATTCGAGCTTTGCTGCTGCTGCTGCTGCTGCTGAATGAACATCTCCGTTCGCTTTCCTCATACATAGCAAATAAAGAAAAAGGCGAACGGAGATGGTCATTCAGATGACCCATATCTAAATTCATAACACGTACAGCGAACGGAGATGAAAATTTGGTTTGGGTGAAGATTATAAAGGTCAGAGGTAGTACGTAAGGTAATTCACTTCATGCCAAGACGATAAAGGTCAGAGGTAAGGAAAAGTCCAGATTCAGAAATACCGGCCGATGACCGCCACGTGGGCATAATTAAGCCCGGACCGGAATTTCGAGTCTGACAACATATTCGCCCCGCAATTCGATGTGAGATCGCGCCGCACAAGTCGGGCAAGACTCGATGTGCTGGACGCGTCAGATCAAATCGATCTCACGCTTATCGAACGCGATCCCAAGGATCCAGCGACAATATATTGATGGTTGTTACGGGTATATATGCTTAGCAGAACTACATCTCAAGAGTATTGTCGATTCCGATCATCCATGTTGAAATCGCTGGACGAGCTCTATAAGAGCGCTGTAAGAGCGGAGTATTCGCCAAATACTTGCATTCGATTGGGAGAAGTCTAACAGCGTTCGTACGGCGCTCTCACGACGCTCTCACATGAATGATTAGAATCGACAATACATTTGCATTAATTTACTAATGCACATTTCGTGGGAGCAATTATCCTACCGATGAGTTACGACTAGGTTCCTACCGTGACGTTTGACCATGTCGGTAGCGCTTGCTCATGTTGCCTTGGGGGTTGGGGTGTTGACGTTTGTCCGTTACGAGTCAGGGGATGACAACCCTTTATACATGTCATTGCTAAGTATGGCCTAAAGGAAAAAACCGGCACTGCGCATCCAGTGACCGATCGGTACTTGCTATCCTAATGTTTCAATGCGGCACATGATACTTGCTGCCGTCGTGGCCTCACCTTAGAACGAAGTTACGTCGGCGCGAGCTTCTCATGAGAGGCCCGATAATAATACATGAATGTATTGTTGTCAGGGCCCATCAAGGGTTCCCTTCTAGGATAGGATGTATCATACATATCAACGTGTTCGCGTAGTGATAGCTGCAACAGGTTTCTGTGCTAGGAGGCAAGCACAAGAGCAAGAAAAACGGCTAAGTATAAAACGCAGGAGTACTCAGTACGGAGTACAGTAGGACCGATCAGAATGATGTTGATGTGAGGTGCCTAGACTGTTGTACGGAGAACTCAGTACAGTTGAGTTATGGAAAGAGTTCCTGAATGTATAAGAACTCTAAGAGTAACCCGTTTCGGGGAGATGAACTGAACTGAAAAGTAAGACATAAAAGTAAAGAACCGTAACTGCTGTATATTGTGTATTGAAAGCATGCACTGATAGCAAAAGCATAACTATATAGATTTACGAAACCGAAGTCTTGTAGTTGACCAATCGTAAGCATACCTCGTGCGGTCGTTTAATAAGTGTAGAATAGTATAAGTCCGAAACCGTAAAGAAGAGAAGAAGTCAAGGTGTAGACTCCTACAAAATGGTAATTAGTTCGTGTTTTCACGTTGCTTCCTTGTCTTTCTTGCGCAAGTTCTGATCAACCCGCCCCGCCTTGTGCGATTAGTTAGCGAGTACTTGCACTACGAAATCGAGAATGCCTGTGCTCTCGTTCTTGTTGCGCGGTGGTGTGTGGGATTGATGGTTCCAGGTTGCTTGGAGCCGCGTCGGTGTGGAGAAATCTAGCTCGACGACAATCTTTTAAGGTGCGAGCGTTGCCTTAGTCCTAGCACGCATACACGCATAGCACGCATATCCGTGCTTTTGGACTCGCAGGTGCGGGAGGACCAAATCGCCTCCGTTTTTCGGCAATTCCGACCCTTCGCGGCGGAAGCGCTGCGCAAATTTTTCAATTTTGCGTAAGCCTTTGCTGAAATTCGGGGTTGGTTCGGGGTTTCCCCTACCTTTAATTTAGCCTTCTAGTCCCCCCTATTCGGGAATCTCCGCGCTTCGGCCGGTGTGCTTACTTGTGCTCGCGCGCAAGTGGCGTATTCCTGGGATCGGGTGCTAGTTGCCACGTGTGTCGTGTGCACTTTCGGTTTTAGCTAAATTAGATCTCACGCATAGCACGCATACTATGCCCATGTATTCGGATGAAGAGGAATGCCTCGGTCGGTCGGGCCGGCGTGGGGGGGGGTCGGGCCGGCGCCGCCCCCGGCTCAGCCGTGGGGTCCGGTCGGTCGGGGTCTCGCGCTGCAGGCCTGTCGGTTGGCCCAGGCTCTGGGGAGTTCTGGGGCGCAGCTGGCGGGTCAGACAGCCGGGATTGGCGCTCCCGTGAGAGGGGGGGGGAGTGCGGCGCGCGCTTGCGCGCCAATACGGCGGTGAAGCCCTCGAGGTTACACCGGCGCGCACGCCCCTGAGAGCCCCTCCAGGGTTGTCTGGTGGGCCCCGTAGGGCCTCGCCACCAAAAGCCCCTTCACCAGCGAGGGTCAGTGGAGCTGCGCCAGTGTCCGAGCTCGCATTGAGCTCGGCGCTACGGCAGCCGGCGCGCCGGAAGCGTGCGTCGCCCGAGGCTCCGGCACCGCCGGCGGCAAGCGCCGGCTCCGGGTCGGACTCGGACCGCTCTGCTAAGGGGTTGAACCCCTCGGCAGCTCCCTTCTCCCCACTCCCTGCGTCCAGCAAGAGTGCGAGTAGTAGGGTCGTCCGTCAGGAACCGACGTCGGGACCGGCAGCATCCTCCCTCTCTTCCCTCGTGGGGAGCGAGCAAGGGAATCTCATCAGTGCCGCAGGGCGCTTTGAGGTTTACCGAGCCAGTGACTGGAGTCCCCCGGCAGAAGGGGAGTCTGATGATGTCCGGCGCCCAGAGCAGCTAGACGTCGTCCAGTCACGGGGGCGCGAGTCTCGCATCCAGCCCAATCCGGCTTGGCGAGGAGAGCGACGTCAATCCATGCTCGCATTGGCCCTCCGTCAATGGAGCACCTGGGCGCTGAATTCAGCGCAACGACGTGCGAGAGTCTCCCTGCCATCTCGTCAGCGCGCAACAGCGCGGCTTGCGTGGGTCGCATGGAGGGCCAGGACGGACCAGTCAGCGCATCAGCGCGAGCTCCGGCGCCTAGCATTCCAAGCGTGGAATGACGTCACCCAACAGGTCGCCCAACTTCAGGGCCTGTTTGACAAAGGCAGTCGGCGCCGGGTCGAGTCCGCTTTCGCAGCATGGCGCCAGCATGTCGTCCAGACACAGGGTCTGTGGCGCAGAGGCAGACGTCAAGCTGGAGCAGTCTTCATGGCATGGCACCAGCAGACGATGCTCGCCAAGGAGAGGAGCACCTGGTGGGTTGGAGCCCGGAGACACCGGATGACCCAGATGGGCAGGAGGTGTCTTCGCGAGTGGCGCCGGCTCCCCAGGACGACCCCAGTCAGCTCGGACTCGTCCCAGGGAACGAGTGCTCGGCGTCCGGTAAGGAAGGCGGGAACCTCATCCGGTGTCAGCTCTTGCTCGGATTCCGACCAGAAGTCCATGTGGCAGGACATCCGTCGAGGCCTAAAGCGCCTGGGGAAAGACCACCCGCTGCCAGGGCTAATGTGGTTCCAGCTCGAGGACTATGGGCTCTCCGAGGACGGCGCTTATCGTCTGGAGATCCACCAGCAGTCAGTCTCCGAGTCCAGGGTGTTGATGCAGCAAAAGCGCGAGGACCCTCACAACTCCCTTGGGAGGTGTAGATTCTCTGTCTTTGCCATCAACGCCAGCAGACCAGGGGAGCTGGTACGCCAAGGAGCGGACCTCCAGGAGGTAAGGAGAGCGGTCGTCGCGGCCGTCAGAATGAGCGGCCGCACCCGGAAGTCACACAGGGGTCTTAGGAAGTCAGGTGCAGCACCTCCGAGTTCCGCAGCTCCCGGTGGGAACTGGTCGAACCGGTTTGCTCCCCTCTCGTCCTCATCGGAGGAAGAGCATCCCGCGGAACGTCCGAGGCCCAGGACTCAGGCGCCTAAGCCGAGCGGCCCCAGTCGCCCGGTGCCTCGCACCCGGAAGCCCAGTCGAGCACCATCGGCCCCGCACCCCGGTCCGACTTCCTCGGGGAACACGTCGTCGTCCCCGGAGTCCACTTCGAGCAGGAACAGTCAGGACCTGCGAGAGCTGAAGGAAGCCTGGCAGAAGGAGTCGCAAGCTCGGGAGGCAGCTGCCGAGGCTCGCCTGGAACAGCTGTCTCGGCAACTCCAAGAGAGTCAAAGAGCTGCCGAGGAGCGCAGGATCTCCGATCAGCGCGCTGCCGAGGAACGCAGGGTCTCCGAGCGACGCGCTGTCGAAGAGCGCTGGGCTGCAGACCGGCTGGCCGCAGAAGCCCGGGAGACTACCCGGCAGTTGGCTGTCGACGAGAGCGTCGCTCAGCAGGTAGCCGCCGAGGAGCGGCGAGCGGCAGCCGAGGCCCAGCTGGAGGAGAGGCTGCAGGCGGTCATAGAGTCACAAGTCCAAAGGCTCGCCCTGGTTCAGGCTTCGCCCTCGGGGCCCGTGGAGTCAGCCGCTCGAGGGCCCTCAGCGGCAGCGTCGAGTCCGGTTCAGGAGACGCCCATCTCCCGAGAGGGACATGAGCTGGTAGAGCCGACTTCCGTCGTCACCTGTGACGTCGAAAACCGGGACGTTCAAAGCCCTCCGGAGGAGTCGCGCGCGGACGTGACAGCGTCTCCACCGCACTCATGGGACTTTATTTCCCTTCCTATACGGGTCTGCGACGCCCTCCGGAAACACGTGGTCGGGTATGCCAACTCGGGGATCGACGCCCAGCGCCTGTTTTACGACGCTGCTCGTAGGTATCGCGCCCTTGGTCAGGTCGCCGGGTGCTTACACCCTTCCAACCAGATCAGGCAGTGCCTGAAGGCAAAGTTCTCGGACGAGAACAGGGTCCTCGGGGCCCAGGTGATTCACAGTCTCACGACGGCCTTGGCGTCCGTCGCAGAGAGCTGCGCTCGATGTGGGTGCGGGCACGAGGAGAGCCCGGTGCGTATGTGGGCGTGTCAGGCAAGCGCTAAGAGAAGTGTGGTGGCGCTCATGAAAAAGGTGTACCTGCCGGTGTGTGGGTTTTGCGCCGCGGACGTGTGGCCCGGTGCTTTCGACCACTTTCCGGCTGTGATGCCACCTCCGATTCCTAAGGCGGCAGACACGCCAGAAGACGGGGGGGGGATGGTCCCTCAACTGGAGCACTCGGAGCCAAACGAGCTTTCGGAGATGCCCGGTGCCGGCAGTCATGGTGGTCCTGGTGGCTCGGGGAGCGGTGACCCTGGAGGGCCGGGAGGCCCGGGGAGTCCGGGCGAGGACCCTGGCGGCGATGGCGAAGACGGGGATGGCGACAGCCAGTTCACCTTCTCGTCTTCCTCTCGTTACAGGGAGCCCCGGAGCCATTACAGTCGTAAGGACGAGCAGCACGCTCTCAAGGAGGCCACCAGAGCCATGGAGAAGGCAGTGGACAAATACCACACAGAGGTGGAGGGGTCGTCCCACGTCTTTGGTCGGCTCCTCCGATTTGTTCGGCAGGTCAGGGAGGTTCGGGAACTGGAGCCGGTGCGCTACGCCATGGAGATGGCGCGTCTGGGACCACTAGAGAGCGGGGGTGAGGAGAAGGTGTTGTCGGACCACTCCCTGCTGTCAGAAGTGGCCAGACACTGCTTCGGCAAACTCAGCTCCGAGTACCGCGAGCTTTCTTCGGTGTTGACGGAGGCTCGGGAAGGTAAGAACCTCACCCTGGACGTCATAGTGGTTCCCTTGGCGCGGTAACACGACGTTTTTGTAGCTACCCCCTACCATTTTTGTAGCTACCCGGGTTTGTAGCTTAGCTACAAAAGCTGCCGGGGTGGCCCGTTTTGTAGCTATAGCTACAAAAGCTGCCGGGGTGGCCCGTTTTGTAGCTATAGCTACAAAAGCTCCCGGGGTGGCCCATTTTGTAGCTGGCTACAAAATTCACGAAAACGAATTTTCGAGCTATTGGAACCACAAACGATTGACACCGCACATAAATCATAGTACATTTTTATTGAACTAAGAGTACCGCCTACCGCGCAGATGGCATGTAATACGAATATATTAGACAGTTGTATGGAGGATGCCAAGAAATTAATGCTATCAAACTATCATGCATATTAGCACGAGGCAAACATGCAGGCATTTCAGATCGGTCGAAAAGATTAGCAAACACAAATTAGACTCTTAAAAAACAATAGCATAATTAATACCATCCATACTAGGTTGCTAGTTTCTAATCCAAGGGTTCGACGACCCGTGGGCGATAAGAAAACACGAGCACAGATCCAAAATAATTCCTGGAAACATGTTTCCTGCAGCACACGAGCGTCGACTTAGTCAGGACGTTGGGGAAC
>LGRX02034247.1:0-39021 GCA_001247695.2 Cymbomonas tetramitiformis | reverse complement strand
GCGGCGCCGAGACGGCGGAGATTGCGCCTCGTAGACTGTGCGGCGCCGAGACGGCGGAGATTGCGTCTCGTAGACTGAGCGGTGCCGAGACGGCGGAGATTGCGCCTCGTTGACTGAGCGGCGCCGAGGCGGCGGAGATTGCGCCTCGTTGACTGTGCGGCGCCCAGACGGGGGCCCACGGAATGCAGGCACACCTTGGATCCAAAATGAGTGTTGATGGTGGTCGTCATTGCCACTGCCATGCGTCCCGCGTCCACCACTGTGCGCCTCCCCTCAAGCCCCGCCTCCACCAGCCTCAACACTGGCGCCCCTTCAAGTCACCCACTTTCCCGCTGCCGCTCCGCCCCCCCTCCACATCCGCTTCTCTCCAAGCTCTCACAGCTCCGCCTCTCTCCACGTCAGCACTCAACGTTGATGACTGAGTGTGGACCATGATGCCGGTGACAGAACCCCATCCACGATGCGCTACAGCCGACAGTTGACTGAGCGTTGACCATGATACCGCTGACAGAACCCCATCCACCATGCGCTACAGCCGGCAGTTGACTGAGTGTGGACCATGATGCCACTGTCAGAACCCCATCCACCATGCGCTACGGCCGACAGTTGACTGATGTTGACCATGATGCAGTGGAGCAGAACCCCATCCACCATGCGCTACCGCCGGCAGTTGACTGAGTGTTGACCATGGTGCGGTGACAGGAGCCCCATCCACCATGCGCTACAGCCGACAGTTGACTGAGTGTTGACCATGATGCCACTGACAGGAGAACCCCATCCATGCGCTACCGCCGGCAGTTGACTGAGTGTTGACCATGCGTGCCGGTGACAGGGCCCCATCACCATGCGCTACAGCCGGCAGTTGACTGAGTGTGACCATGATGCCGGTGACAGAACCCCATCCACCATGCGCTACAACCGGCAGTTGACTGAGTGTTGACCATGATGCCGGTGACAGAACCCCCATCCACCATGCGCTACAGCCCGACAGTTGACTGAGTGTCGAAGCCATGATGCGGTGACACAACCCATCCACCATGCGCTACCGCCGGCGGTTGACTGAGTGTTGACCATGATGCGGTGACAGAACCCCATCCACCATGCGCTACGCGGCGGTGCGACTGAGTGTTGACCATGATGCCACTGACAGAACCCCATCCACCATGCGCTACCGCCGGCAGTTGACTGAGTGTTGACCATGATGCCGGTGACAGAACCCCATCCACCATGCGCTCCAGCCGGCAGTTGACTCACTGCGGTCACCATGCAGCGTCCAGGCCGCGCAGGGGATCAGGCCACGCGGCGCACCTGAGAGATGGCTGGTGCCATGGTCCTCGAGCTGGTTCCACTTTCCGCCGTATTTGCGCGCCTCGAGGGTCTGCATGGGATGCCCACAGGAACCCCGGGCAGGGACACTGGACCTCTCTGTGCAGCAAACTCTTGCTGAGAGATGCATCTTGCTGCGATTTCACCTTCGGGCTATGGCAGGGGAGGTGGCTGGCATCCGGGAGGAGGGAATATGGAGTATTCACCGCTTGGGCTACCCCAAGGGAGGTGATCTGGCATCGGGGAGGAGGGAATATGGAGTATTCACCGCTTGGGCTACCCCAAGGGAGGTGATCTGGCATCCGGGAGGAGGGAATATGGAGTATTCACCGCTTGGGCTACCCAAGGGAGGTGATCTGGCATCCGGGAGGAGGGAATATGGAGTATTCACCGCTTGGGCTACCCCAAGGGAGGTGATCTGGCATCCGGGAGGAGGGAATATGGAGTATTCACCGCTTGGGCTACCCCAAGGGAGGTGATCTGGCATCTGGGAGGAGGGAATATGGAGTATTCACCGCTTGGGCTACCCCAAGGGAGGTGATCTCAGAGCGCAACGCCACGCCGCCACATCAGAGATGCTGAGAGCGCCACGCCACGCCGCCACATCAGAGATGCTGAGAGCGCCACGCTACGCCGTCGCATCAGAGATGCTGAGAGCGCCACGCCACGCCGCCACATCAGAGATGCTGGCGAGGCTATAACTGCTGGGGGTGCCGCACCGAGTCGTCGGAGGTGTTGGCGCGGACGCTGGCGGCAAAGTCGGGATCGAGCATGTCCCGCAGGCTGTCCCTTGCGAGCTCTGGCGGCAGGAAGCTCGGATCCCCGAGGTTCATACGCAGCGCGAAAGCGTGCTTGAACGCCTCCACCAATCGATGCGCGGCAAGCGCCACGTCCGCAGCGAGCGGCAGAGCGTAGCCCGCCAGAATCTGCAGAATCTGCGGTTCGCCCGCGCCCCGCCCACCCACTCTCCGCCCTGGCTGCTGGGGCGACGCAGACGTAGGGCTCAGGTGATGCCATGCGTGAGACGTGCCTCACTTCCAGCACGGCAGATGTCATCAACGCTCGTCGGTGTTAGCCTCAGAATTGCTCTCGGCCGAGGCGGGTGACACACTTTACGCGCACATAGGTTAATGCCACCCCGCGAGATCCGGTCCAGTCCGCCCGCCCCCCTTCTTGTCTTCTTTTTTGAGTGCATAATCAGCTCAACCAGCAATGGGCGATGTGTGCGTAATGGCCGGGGGCGAGGTG
Organism: Cymbomonas tetramitiformis; assembly: GCA_001247695.2. NCBI lineage: Eukaryota > Viridiplantae > Chlorophyta > Pyramimonadophyceae > Pyramimonadales > Pyramimonadaceae > Cymbomonas > Cymbomonas tetramitiformis. The sequence continues at coordinate 36,447 of LGRX02034247.1, read as the reverse complement.
TCTAGATAGGTGGCCAGGTGCAGGTATCTACCATGATGACTGCAGCGCCGCCCGACGATGGAGGGGGTACACCTGCGGCAGTGCATGCCAAACCCTTGCCCGTCCGTGAGACATGCAATTCCCTAACAGCACATTTGCAGGGTAACAGGCTCCACGGTGCACCTTGCGGTGGCAATTACTGATCCTAGGTCTCACACGCAACGACGCAACAGGCTCCACGGTGCAGCTTGCGGTGCCAGTTACTGATCCTAGGTCTCACACGTAACGACGCAACAGGCTCCACGGTGCAGCTTGCGGTCGCAGTTACCGATCCTAGATGACGCCCGAGGCTTGCGCCTAGCAGCGACCGCCTCATGACTTCCCCAGCACGGCTTGGACCGTCTTGTGACATACCTAAGACGGTGACGCCCATGGTATCTACTTGTAGGGGCTGCCTGATGACAGGATGGTATGCAAGTAAATCGTCTTCGGTGAGGATACCCCCAGCCTGTTGCACATCTTGGGCTAGACTTTTCGCAAAGGCGCCTGCATGGCAAATCCACAAAGCGTGTCAACGCAATGCTCACACCACATTCCTCCAAGAACCCTCCCCAAACCCGTAAGACCATATTGCCCGCATCCCGTGACGCCATCCACAGACCTCGCATGACGCCACCAACCCGTCTGGTATTACTCCGACCACCTCTGTTATCTGTCATTCCGGGAAGAGACGGCGCGCCAGAAGCCCCGAGTCCTATCATGCTAGGAAGAGGGACCTGTCACTGACCTGTCATCCACGGAAGAGAAGAAACACAGGTCGAAGATGGATAGAATCCCATGGTCTTGCTTTGACCAGAAAAGGAGCAGCAAGGCGCGCGGGTACATACCTGTGTAGAAGTGAGCGGCTCCATCTTGCGCTATCGCTCGTAACGTCTTTGCGAGCTGCACATACACACCATGGATTGGGCTATATGCTGTGAGTCAATGCCATCAGCCATCGATAGGGCTGTGTACTGTAAAAAATTGCCATCAGCCATCGATTGGGCTGTCTACTGTGAATGAGCGCCATCAGCCATCGATCGAGCTGTGTCCTGTGAATGAGCGCCATCAACCATCGATCGAGCTGTGTCCTGTGAATGAACGCCATCAGCCATCGATCGAGCTGTGTCCCTGTGAATGAGTGCCATCAACCATCGATTTAAGATGTATACCGTGGATGAAAGCCATCAATCATTGATTGAGCCGAATACGGTCCAACAGCCGTCAATTGAGATGTATACTGTGGATGAATGCCATCAGCCATCGATCAAGCTGTGTCCTGTGAATGAGTGCCATCAGCAATTGATTTAGATGCATGCTGTGAATGAATGCCACCATCCATTGATTGGGCTGTCTCCTGTGAGAGGATGCCATCAACCGTCGATTTAGTCGTATTTTGTGAGAGGATCCCATCAGCCATCGATCGGGTTTCATGCATTGCGAGCAGTTTGTCCACCAACTTCATGCCTTAATGGACGCTGAATGCGGCGTTTGTGCTAAACCGAGATTGAACCTCTGTGACGACAGTGCGTGTGTGTGTGTGTGCTTATCCTTGGAGCAATTCCTTTGGCATCACATAACTACAACCAAATCGGCTGCACTACGTACCCTCACCAGGGATCAAAGGATTTAGCACACACTTCGGGACCCTTGTTTTCTGCATGAATGTGGGATCGTGTGCGTGCGCATGTAATGGTGTGCACATTACGCGAATGAAATATCCATGTATCTTCCAGGCACGGCTGTAAAATGTACCTGAGGCAGGCGCAGGGTGTCTCCCTCCTGCAGTGGCACCCCCCTGGGGAGCAGCAGCTGCGCAAGAGCCGGGTGCGCCTTGATGACGTCGGCCTCCTGCTGCACGCTCCGCTGAAGAGACCCTCCGCAGAAACGCCGATGTCAAACTGAGAGTCGGCACCTTCCTGAGCGAGCGCAGGGCGTGAGGGCGAGCGCAGGGCGCGAGGGCGAGCGCAGGGCGTGTGCGGGTTCAGGACTCTTGCGTGTATACACCGCGGGAGCCGGATGAGAAGGGCGCGCGCGGCCATCAAGCTTGCAGCATCCCGCACCGCCACCTCTCGCACTCGGGTAGGAGGAGCCGGTGGCAGTCAGCAACGATGGTAAGTGGTGCCACAGGTCACGCACCGCCAAGTGATGATTCACGCTGCATCCCTCTGCCAGAGCAATTGCCGGCTCCACTAACCTCTCCCAGGCCAACTGTCCATGCCGCTGCCATGCCATGTGCAAGCCGGCCACCTGCGTCCCCGGTCACTCCCCCAGGCCGCATCACTCCTGCAGCGCGCTCCACACTTTCGGCATCGTTGTTCTGGGTGGTGAGGACGGTGCATCGGGCACGGGGTCTGCTGGAAAGGACTATGCTGCGAAGGACTTGCACACACAGCGCACCAAGACAAGGGGGACCTGGGTCACGAGGGAAGAAAGGCGGCCCACTTGGTGAGCCGTGCAGTGCTCTCACCTCCCCGGGAACTGCCACTGCGAGCCCCCCCGTAACAGACGCTCCGGGGCTTCCCACAAACATCTCCTGGGTAGCTGCTGCCGGCGCCACTTCTCGTGCATCGATCACCTGCCACAAACTCATTCCACCAGAACCCAATGACGGACCCAGCAGGGGGCGCAGGAGGCATGTGCAGGGCGGGGCGCAGGAGGCATGTGCACGGCGGGGCGCAGGAGGCATACAGGGCATGTACAGGGCGGGCGCAGGAAGCATGTACACGGGAGGTATGGGGCACAGGAGGAGGCGCAAACATGTGCAGGCGGGCGCATGGGGCATACACAGGGCATGGGGGCAGCGGGAGGCATGTACAGGTCGGGGGCGCACTGGCACCTTTTCCCAAGGAATGTGCGGAAGCATTATCAAACATGGGGGCTCCTCGGAAGTGCCGTTTGGCCTGATAGAGTGAAGCCACCCCTCCGCCCCTATATCCCCCGGAACCGCCGTATGTGAGCCCAGGAGCAGAGGGCAGAGTGCAAAGAGGCGGCACCTTCCCAGGCACATGTCCACGAGGCAGTATGGTGGTGCAGACGGCGCGCTGAAAGGCGCGTGAAGTGTGCACAGGAGGAGCTCTCTAAGTCCCTCGCAAATGTTCCATGCAGGCGGGACACATCCCCACAGCCGCAGTAGCTCATAGGTTCGAGCCACTGGCATCGCGGATTGACGGCACTCCCGACAATACTGACCTGGAGACTAGATTGACCACGCCAATACACAACGCGCCCGCCACAGCGGCGTCCACCGCGTTCCCGCCGTGCTGCATGATGTCCCGGCCGATGTTTGAGCAGCGCAAATCATCAGTCGCGATTGCAGCCTGGGATGCCCGAACGGAGTCTACGTCCACCGGGACATCCGGCGTGGTGGCCGGCGAAGGGGACGCCGCACTGTCTGACGCGCCACCTGACCTTGCCAGGATCCAGGAAAGAAGCACCTGCCATGGCGGCGCCGACCGATCTCTTTCAGAAGGTGGCATAGCACTCCCGAGGAGGTTCCCGTTTCTTGCGCCCTCCGGTAACCAAGCTTCCATGAGAGCTTCGCCACGAAAGTGTCGCAGCATATTACATAGGCTTTCCCCACACACTTAAAACGTTGCGGCCGCAAAATACAGAAATAAGGCAGTGCTCCGTGTATCTTGTGGTAGCAGAGTGGAGCGCGTCTTGGACGTGCCGCATATGAGCCTCTCAAAGTGAAACAAGTGGGTGAGTAAGTCACCCTGACCCTAACTTGTTACACATGGACAGGCAGTCTGCCACCTCTTCGAAACGATTCAAAGCATCAATATGGAATTTGTGATAACTCTTGAATTTCAACGAAACATCTGAGGTGACGTAAATGGAGCATAATATCCAGGTGGGTATCGTGCATAACCCCTCCCTGTTAAATCGTTAGTATGGAAAAATAGTGTTTTCTAGCTACTTCAAAGCCTTGAGAAGGTAGCAAGCTTGAGAAGGGCGCTGCTGGTTGGCAGGTTGGGAGGTACCAGGCAGATCAAAGTTAATACGACGGAGATGCTGTTGCAGAGGGGAGAGGGCCGACGAGACAAGAAATCGGTTGCCTTCTGGAACTTTGTCTTGCGCGGTCCAGCTGCCATCGTAACGCAAAGAAAACAACAGCCTGATGAGAATTCTATTTCATTCAAGGTGAAGGGGAGCGTGAGTTTCATCGTTTATTCAACGTGGAAGATGACGCGTCAAATGTCACTGTGTGCCTGGGACGTCCAGGTTATGCTACGACTCGGGATACAGCGAGGCACGTGAGCTCACCTGCTACTACCTACCTACAGGTCAACTATTGTAACGTTTGAACAGGTGATACCAGGAGTCTCAACATCGGGCTCTATTCCTGCTAAGAAGCCCGCTGCGTGTAGTGGGTATCGCTGGTGGGAAACTTCGAAGGGCAAGTGGCCCACTCACCACTAGTGAAGAAGTCACTTTCGAAAGGTACAGGTTCTAACTCGTCGTCTATGTCGATATCATAGAAACTTGGTAACTCTATTTGCTGCGCCTGACATCAGCAGCCAGCGAGTCAGCATTACACCCTAGGTGAAACTAGTTCACCAGCAACGTGGAAGCACTCACGTCACGTCTCGTGTGCTGGGAAAACGTGGAGAGGCACACTGCACGTTTTGTATCCACGTAAGCGTATGTTTCAGTTATCAAACAGCCCTGCAGTGTCAAAGGTCCGGCGTATCCAGCAGAGTGCACAGCAATGTATCATACGCTTTTAAACTGCACTCTTTTTAACAAGCTCAAAAGGCCATCAGATGGGATCCAGTTAAGCAGCATCTAAACACCATGCTACCCAAGTGTTCCTGGGCAGTTTCCCGTTCACCAACATTTTCGAGGAGGGGGAGACGGTACAAGATCTCGCAGAGTTTGGCTCGTGTGGCTGGTTGGATCGAAGTTGTAATGACAGTGGGCAAGCTAAAACTGGAAAGGCATACCACGACTTTCCGCGATCAAAAGGTGATTCGCGCTAAGGAACGCGTGCGCACGGTACGACTGTGAGAAAAAACTTGAAAGCATGTTCAGGCTGTTTGAGTAGCGTGTGCGTGTACGTCCTCGCAAGAGGTCGCAAGAGGGCGCGTTTATTTCGCAGGCGTGCACTCGGTATCAACTATTAAGTGCGGACAAAACACGCCTACAACGCCCTTGTGTGGGTGTGTCCACATATAAATCCAGTCAGTCTCACAAACGGGCGTGTGCTTTGTTGAACGTTAAGAGTTAGGATTCTAAAGCGTATCTGGTTTTAAGGCGATCATCTCCGGGTTTTACAAGGTTCTTACCCGCATCTCGCGTTCGTTTCCAATATTTCAACAGAGTGGGAAGCTTAGGACTGCCGTTTCCAAGTTTCGAAAGAGGACGCAAGGTCGAGGATGCTAGGTTGAGATACACTCAGAGAGGAATTTCATCAGAACTCCGCTGGTATGATTTCTAACCTTAGAAATTGTTTACTAAAATGAAAGACTTTTCGGTCATCATACTTCTGGGGTGTAATGTTGAAAAAACACATAAAAGCAGTACCCGCAAAAAGATGATCCTCTCCAATTTTTGCAGCTAAAAATTTGAGGAGAAACATCAAACAAATGTGCGTATGTGCTCTCGCTTGTGTCACCATCGCATGTGCCTTCACCGAGCTCAAGCTGGGCAAGGATACATGAACGTGCGGTTGGGGGTTTCTGTTTTCAAACGAAAGCGACATCTGATCGTGCGATCGACAGCGACAATCCAGAATCCTGCACGTCATGTCAGCCTCGCGTGTCGCGTCACGCGTCACATCTACGTATGTCTCGCGTCACATCGCGATCGCAGGACCTCCCGTCCCGGCGTCCCCTCGCGTCGCGTCGGGAGCACATTTTCGTTTTTCAACATCCAACGTATGATTGAGTATGAATCTATCGAGCCAGACGAGAGCCACAAGCACTTCAGTATCGCTTCCTCATAACTTTGCTTTGATGAGCTGCTTGAAACTGGCTTATCTTTACAGTATGCATCGCTCATGTGCCAACCGGTCGTTGCATTTCCATCTTGCGGTTGCGAGTAGGGAGATGACATCGACGCTGAAGGTCTCCACTGGATGCGCTGTGCGTTCCTGCTTGAACTCGAGGAGAAGTTGAGGCGAACTGCAAGTCGTACTAAAGCTGAGTTCTTTCTAAGTTGGTTTAGAGTGCGATCCATGGATGTTGGGGAAAATTTGAGCTTTGCAAAACCTTGCGGACGACTTCTTCAATATGCCTATTGAGAGCTTATATAATTTTCTTTGTCAATTGTGGTTACAATGGATGCCAGGACGTCCTGGACTGGGAAGCAGGCGGGCAGAACACGAGGAGTCTGTGCTTTCGACCAAGTCTTCTCACTGTACTGCAAACAAAAGGTGATTCCGAACACTATTGTTACTGATGATCCACGGTGATGAATATAGACATATAACAAACAGTGACACCACAATTACGTGCACATAAACGTGTTCACAACGTGTTATTCCTGTCCGTTGGTCCAGCATGCCTGTAAATTTTGGACGTTCTTGAATGGATCCGTACCCTACGCGACGCCTTGATCGGTGCTCTGGAATGACACGTGTGCATGCGTGTCGCATCGCAGGGGGGTGATATGGTGCATCTTATCAAAGTTACTGGTGTTGCTGGGATGCACAATTTCGGGATTTGCGCTCTACAGGTCTCCTTATTTCTCCGCAGTTCTCGCAAACTGTGCTAACGTTGTGAGCCAGACCTGTGTTGTATGTGAGATCTTCGGAGTCGCTTCATAATTGAACCCGAACACGAGTTTCTCCGCATGCACATGCCAGTAAAACTGTGTAAGTGACTTCAAGGGCATTGAAACGACATTTCTCTTTCAAAGCTTAGAAATAGAAATTTCTTGTTCTTGATGGGCCGCGTGCTAACCGCAGGGCACTTCATACACTTGTCGAGCAACCGCAAAATCAAAGCGGGGTGCAGCAAGCGGATCTCTCTCACCGACACCCGAAACACCACGGGGATGCCCAGCAAACTGGAAGCGCCACTTACCAGGTGAGCATAACAACCACAGACCTTAGGTTTCCTCACCAGCAGTAGGCAGCTTGGACAGTCCGCATCCCTGAAACCTGGGTAAGGTCGACGTAAGGTCGACACAATGTATGAACACAAAATACATGCATTTGTGGCTTGCATACTCAGCATACTCGATGGAAGTGCTAGCTCTGTAGCCAGTAGATCGATAAAGAAAGTGACACCTGTGGACTCTCGAGAAAGCCCAATACATCAGACAATTAGGGTTTAGGGTTTAGGGTTCTAGGTTGAACGCTGGGTTGAATTCTACTGCAGTTATTATAGACTTACATAGACCCTACAGCCTCCCTGTCCTCCTCCCCGGCCTGTGGAAATATCGCCCTGTAGAATCTACTACCTGCCCCCCAGCAAGTGGGAATGCCCAGAAAACCAAGTTCATAAACTCGGCAGGCCTACATATCAACCATAGAACAGTATTGTTCTCCAAACTCAGACTCTAGTTCTTGATAAAGCTTGAAAACTGCTTTCAGGATATGATGGAGCTCCTCGGCGAAATCAATACACACCTCAAATCTTCGGATGACGGCATACAGGTTGGATCCAAACTATTGCACTCAAGTGCAGTAGATCACGTGCATCCTCCGTTGCCTGTGAGTACCGTTTACCGTTTTTTTCGGTTGCCGGTCGTTTTCACCACTTAATTCCTGTCACCTTCTGTCGCCTCATTTTCCCGGTACGGCTATGGACACACAGAGCAAGCCAGTGCGGGCCGCTTGTTCCAGAAAGTTGCGCGTTGTCCAGGTCCCGCGTGCTCGTGCCATGCAAAGATGTGCTCGTGCCATGCAAAGATGTGCTCGTGCCATGCAAAGATGTGCTCGTGCTATGCAAACACGTGCTCGTGCCATGCAAAGATGTGCTAAGAAACGGACCATTATTGAGGTTCTTCCATATGCGGCTAAATTTTGATGTCACTCTATCCTGGTCACCGGATCTCGTCTCCACTTCTGCCTGGTCACCGGATCTCGTCTCCACTTCTGCCTGGTCACCGGATCTCTCCACTTGCCTGGTCACCGGATCTCGTCTCCACTTCTGCCTGGTCCCGAGTCATAGCAATAGCCAACGCTATATCATGGTTTTACTCAACTGGAATGCTGGTTGGTTTCGCTTTGGTCGGCGGTATCCTGGCCACCCGACTGCCCTATGTGCCCTTGCCAGGAATCAAAGGCTGCGACACACCTGTCGGGACTTTCCTCCCGTTTCTCTCTCGTTCTGCGTGTGACAGGTTGTTCTCGACGCTTTTGCCAAAAAACTGCGGTGCCTCTCACCCGAGGCGGAGAGCACATGCGAAAAGCCCGCGCCCCCCAAGAGAAACTCCACGCCACATTGTGCAGACGCTTGCTACGGGGGACGCGAGAGAAGTGCCGAGATGATCTATCAATGCTTGATAGATGTGGCCGCTTGGGAGATCCAGGGACACGGGCCTGGGGAGCCTAAGTGCGTCAACCCGTTGGTTCTAGGCGCCCGAGTCTCACGCATGGCCTCCGATGACCTAGATTCGGGGTACCCTGCGCGGGGAGCCCTCTACACGGTGGCGGCGGTGCAGAGCCAAGAAGAGCGGAAGATGTATGCGCTGATGAGCCACACCTTTAGGTATGCCACCAAAAGACCCTTGCACACTCACAAAGAGAGAGACTCCGGACGCACGTCCCAAAGTGCGGACTGAAGCTTGCGATCCGCCTGTGATCAGCACGTATGAGATCGAGGGCAGGAACGGGAGTTACTAAGTAGCCCCATAGAGGAGGTGGAGAAGGACAGATGCTGCACGAAGCAGGCGCTTGAGCTGGCTGGGCGAGGCCCACACGCTTGCGAACGCGCTGCTGAATGTCACACAGATGACAGGCCCGGAAGTGCATGCCTCAAGCCAGGATCACGGCGCATGCTCCGCTGAATGTCACACACACACACATGGCAGGCCCGGAAGTGCATGTGCCTCTGCCTAATTAGTTCTCAGAGTGACAACGGCATCCCCTCTGCCTAATTGATGCTCAGAGCATCCACTCGCTGGTTGCAAGACAGTGCACGCTCTCATTGTGTTGTGACGTAGGGTGCAGGTCTGCATCGCTAGCATTGTATCTTAACCCCGACCTGTTCATCACGCTCTTCACCGATAAGCCCCTTTTTACAAGCTATGTCCATAAATTCAACTTGACCACCACGCATCCCTTTGCCTCGGTGGTATTCTTCGATGATATCATGGATTTGACGAAGGAGTACGATGCGCAGACATCCATCAGCATGGGTGAGATGTGACCTGAAGATGCTTGAAATACAAAGTGCCCCCCTGCTGTGGTGGCATGGGTGAGATGTTACCCAAAGACGCGATGAGAAGCGTGTGCTCCCCTGCGGTGGTGGCATGATGCTTCCCGAGTGCACAGCCTGCAACCATTCACATTGATCTTAGATAGGGTGATGCTCGAGGACGATTATCGGCCATTGATCTTAGATAGGGTGATGCTTGACGACGATTCTCTCGGTGAGTTGAGGCTTTGGTGCTTCCTCAAGTCTCCCCCTCAAATCAGACTTCCTTGTATAGTAACCCGGCAGTGCGTGCCACATCGGCCACAAAGGAACCCACTACCACGTTGGTCATAAATGAATCTCGCGACCATTGCTACAATGCAATGGCATCAATGGCATGTATGATCGGGTGTGGCGTTGAAGCTTGAGTTTGAGGCAGGAGAGTGCGCGCATCACTCAAAGCAGTTTATGGGAGGCCATTCAACAAATTCAGAAACATGTGTCGTGGAGGATGTCATTCCATATGACATGCGCACTTTGGGTTGGGGAAATCTGGCAGGATATGGACCGGTGGTGTGGGCTAAGAAGATTGTCACATTCCAGCATACACCTTACCCAGTCTCACTGTTCATGGATGGCGACACGTGCTTCTGCCACTCCGAGGGTTTAGAGCAGTTATTCCAGGCATTAGATGGTGGGATGGACATTGCATACATTCATGAGAAGGACAAACCAGGACCCGCGCTGGAGAAGATTCCAGAGCGCTTCCGAGAGCGCAACACAGGTGTGGTCATCTACGCCAGCAACATTCGTGTCCACCACCTCCTCCAAACTTGGGAGCAGTACTTCTATCGCGGGATCAATGCGAGTCTGGGGCAGATCAATGATCAACCATCCTTGAGAGAAGCACTGTATGACATTCAGCATAAATGGCAAAGGAGTGAACAGGTGAAGGAGAAGATTTTGAGCTTTGCAAAACAGATCTGCCGGGGGTTCGATAAGGTGCAGAAGGCGAAGTGCATCGCCAAAAAGGTTCACAAAGGGCCCGGCTGTATGCGCAAGTGTTGGATCGTGCATGAAAAGTGTGAATGTTGGGCAAACAAGAAAAATTGGGGGTTCCAGCGCGAGAATGTCCCCGCAATGGTGCCTCCTGGCTCCAAGTTGCCCCACTTTCATGATGTCCGAGATCAGAACTTGGCTAAACTGTGTTGGTTCACTAGCAGAACCTAATGTGCATCGCTGGTATGCGCCTGAAGGCAGCATTGTCTTGGTGGTGTTAGCAGTTACCGTCGCAATTCCCGATCCTACACCCCCTTTGGAATTTGCTACAAGAAAGGACTTCGTGATGATTGAAATCAATACCGTAGGATCATCAAATTGTATTAAGAATAGCTTGTTGTACCAAGATTCATGGAGATGTGATATATATTTGTTGACTGTAGCTGCCCGTACGATGGCAAGCAGTTACCGTCATGTCATCGCTAACCAGAGCGTTTAGCATATTACAATGCATGCAATGATGTTGTGCATGTAAGCTGATGGTGAATATGGTTGTCCTCCCATAATTTGGACAGCGAGAGTCAGCCCCAGATTTCTGTCCATGGATTGGCTGTTCATCATTCTGAACCGGCACCAGTGATGTGCCCTTTGGCACCCAGGTTGGTTCACCATTCTCATCCATGATCAGTTGTAGGCTGCCCTGTCTCTTTTTTCTCACGAGCCTCAGCTTGTTCATCTGGATCGTCAGCTACAAAATCATCGAACTCGCTGACGTCATCCTCGTAGTCATAATCAACTGGGTTGTCATACTCACATTCAGGGCTTGCCTCACCAGTGTTTTTCTTGATGTCAGCAGTACCAGTGTCGTCAGCGTCATCTGTATCTGACAGATTCTCATTGCTCCAGGTTACAGCTTCTTCATCAGAATGGTTACTGGTCGTAGGCGTCGCTTTCTTTTGACGACGAATGTATGGAATTCCGCGATAATAATGTATCCCCATTTTGGTAATATAGGCGCCACTGATACGAAGAGAGTATAATGACGCTACAGGCTCTTTCGCTCTGGTGGCGTCTTCCAGAAACCACCCACCACCTCTCGGCTTACGCTCCCAGCGGCGTAACGCTCCAGACCAAGGCTCTATATCGATATTTCCGATAACCGATACTATCGATATATCGTATTTATCGCCGATTATCGGATTACAATATCAAACTATGGATTGTGCACATTTTTGCGTTCCATATTTAATTTATAACAAAATAAATATAAATGCTCAAATAATCGATTATTTATCGATTGTGCCGATTATCGATACCGTTTTTCGGATATCGGATTGTATCGATACCGAAAATCCAAACCGATATAGAGCCCTGCTCCAGACGTCATGACAATAATATGCTGCCAGCAGGATGCTTCAAACTTACTGGTAGTATCTCCAGCAAACGCAGTCAATATTTATGGGGTTCCCTTCCGTACCCAGCTCCATTTAGCTGCTCCACGCTGGGTAGAAGTACAACTTGCCAGTTGAACGTATGACCCCGGTTGCCTGCCAGTTGTACTTATGACCCCTGCGTGGCATAGCGCAAGCAGTGGACCGCGGGATGCTCAAGCGCGCCGTGACGTGGGTGTTTAGGCACGTATGTAAACTAACTAACTTAAGTTATGTGTTCATAAAATCGTGTGCAAGGTATACACACATTTGAGCGCAGAATGTTCCGATGGTGGGCGGTGACCCGTGATCGGAATGGGCGGGTATATGTGATATATATGTGACAAAGAGACCCGGCATGTATACTCGCAGTTGCATATATATACGTACAGTCGGTGGAATAAGAAGCTTACCGCGGGAAATAGCGTGACTCTGCTTATAACCGTCGCATATTGTATAATGTACAATGAATCGTTTAGAATCTGCTTTAGAAAAAGCAGCCTCCGGGTTTTCGTCGATCAGTTGTATATATAAGGCCGAGAATCGTTCGATTATAAATTGTTAAATCGTGGGATCATCGTTCGCAAAGGCGTCGACGGCTAGCGCAAATAATCCGTAACGTAAACCTCGGATACCTTGAATTGTCACTCTGAAACACGATACGCAGTTCCAGCGTTAATCTGTATCACGAAACGCAATTCATTGAACCTTGAATCGTCACTCTGCAATACGATACGCAATTCAAAGGGGGCTACATCCTAAGAATTGTAAGGCTAATGCCTAAGGTGAGGGTTTAAAGTGGACTCAGTTTCCCCCAATATCCTAAAAACACCATGAGGGACGCCTCAAATCGGTGTAAGAAGACTGGTACCAGCAGAAGCAACAACAACAAAGACATCAAAGACATATACAAAGGTATGCCCGTTGTGAGGTCACAACTCTTTTAAGAGGGGAGATCTGTCAGGGTTATGACCGATGACACATGTGTCATACATGTCATACCTGTCAGACATATCATACCATGTCATGTCATGTCATGTCGAGTCATGTCATATATTATAATGACAGACAATCGTCAGTACGGTCGACTATGACTGTACATGTCATCGAGATGATAAGTCATATCATCTGTCATTTATTCAAGGTAAGACTAGAATGACACATGTCATCGAGAGGCCAGTATGTCGGACTCGAGATGGCGAAGCAAGATGCTATCTTGAAGTACCGAATGGTTCGGAGAAGAATTCATCTTCGCTTCTAGCATGTTCTGAACAAGCATGCGAGTATCATATGGCGAACGCATTATTCGTTCAGCCGATACTGCTGGATTTGGCACGCCGACAGTGTCATCGTCATCTGTGTCATCACCGATATGGTTCGACTACTATGACTTCTTCACTGTCATCAGCGCCATCTCCGATTTCGACTTCGGTAGTCAGACAGTTCATAGCATCTGTCATTTCCACACCTGACACCTTAGGGGCTGTCATCACATTCTTTCGGCGGAAGCTATAACACATCGTATTATCTTGTGTATAGCTTCACAGTTTCACGGTTGACATATGCGAGCGTAGCACCTGACTTGTAGTGCTTCACTGTGTGTTTGTTTTCACAGGTTATGGGCCCACCACGCTTCACAGGTTTGCGCCCACCACCGGCCTAAGGTGGTTAGTTAAAACCGCCAATTATGGCTGGCTAAAGCCTTTATAGGGGCTCGGGGCTGAAGATCGGGGCATGAGGTTCTAGAACGCACTAGTCACGAAAGGGGTAGAGTGAGAGAGAGGAAGATTTTCCGTTCGTGAGCACAATTGCTTAGGACTAAGATGGACCGGTCTAGCTAGCCGCAGTCTCCGAAGCAGCACGCGCGTCGACATCAAGCCTCACGACACGATCGCCACCCTCTCTTACCTTACCCTATTTCGCGGCTGTAAATTTTGAACCTTTGACCCCGCATTTGAAGCCCCTGCCCTTATTTTCTATAGATTGCTCAAGTGTAAATTTGTTTTCTCTTGGCGAGAACTTTGCAGTGCATTTTTTAGAACCTTGATCACCGAACATTTTGAATTCTTGGATTTTCTTGACTAACGCTCGAGCACCGCGACTGTAAATTCCGGCATGGCCTCTACGCCGTATCAGCTGATGGCTCCAGCAAGATTGAGAGCGCACCCAGCTGGTGCATCAAAGAGGCAACTGCAGTTTGATCAACTGGTGCCTACACCGGTAGCCGCGTCATCACAACAGTCAGCGGCTGAAAAGAAGTTTGATTCTGAGTCAGCGGCTTTCCTCGATGACCACCAGAAGATTGAGGCGCTAGTAAGGGGCATCAAATCTAAGCTGTGTGGCAAAGGGGACGCCATCGACGAGTGGAGGTTTTGTGGTGACGAGTCTAATGCTCGCTCACTACTTGACTCCCTCGTTGAGGAGCTTACCTCGCGCCTCACAAGGTTTAACACCCTTTACGCGCATGCTTTCCGGCTGGACGACGTCGCCGCCACAGTGATGCCCAACGCAAACAAACTCCTAAAGGAGTTGTTGGAGTATCTCTGTGGCGGTCCAACGCTCGCTTCAGTTCGGGAAGCACATCGTTACTTCCCTGACGACGGCAAGGTTATTTTAACTGCCTTAGTCAGGGACGTGATGCCTGACCTGGAGGATTTTGACAAAACTGACTTCATCTTTACCCCCACAGTAGAGGTCCCGGCAGGTGTGAACCCCAAACAGTTCATCAAAGCTTTCACTGACGCGTCAGTATCGCTGCGACGGACTTGGGGCAACACTCTAGCCTCGACATCTCGAGGGAAGATGCGGTACGTTTGTTCCTTCGTCGCACATGTCCCGTCACCTACAAACAGGTGCACGAGGACTACGCGATTGAAAAGGTCAAGACACAGGCAGAGCTGACCCTGGTGAGCTGTGGACTCGCGATTCAGCGGGTCTACAACACACTAGGGAAAGCGAAGCAACTGACAAGCGCATTTTACAATGATGCAGGGCACCGCCACGGTGAACGTGGCGGTCTGGACCCCAGGGGAGCCCCTGACCTACGCCCTACCCGCCCGCGTGATGTTTACTATCCTGGACGGTCTTCCCACCCCTTTAAGGGGAAGGGGGAGAATTTCCGTTTTGCTGCCTCCCCCTTGCCGAAGGGGGGGAATTGGCCGCAGGGAATCCGCAGGAAGGGGAAAGGCAAAGGCAAAGGCAAGAAGGGCAAGGGGCAGAAGCAGAAGTCCCGAGTCACCTTCCACCCGGGTTCCAAACAGTTCTACGGCAACTGTTGGTCCTGCGGTGGAAGGCACCGCCAGGCAGACTGTACACACATGCAGCACCTGGCGGCACACTCCATGCGGCTTGACCCCGAGGCTCTGGCCGAAGGGGCCTTCACCGATGTTCTGGCAGCTCGCTACCAGGCAGCTTACGAGCATTCGGAGGAGGCCTTTCAGGCAGTCTGTTGGGAGCACGGCACACCAGACATTTGTGACTCATCGGAGTCGGTGTGCACGTACCCGGACGACGGCTCCCTGTCCTTTGCCGCCTACCTCACCCAGGGGGATGAGGCCTCTCATGCACCCGCTTGGGCACCACAGGAGTGGACTGACTCTGAGTGGGATGCTTGGGAGCTTGAATCCTACACTCAGGAACAACATGACGAGTGGGATCGACTCCAGCGGAAGGCTTCCGCAAAGTTTCAAGCCTTTTGCTATGCAGGGGAGGAGGCGGGCTACGATGAGCAAGATCTTCAGGAGCCGTACTCTTCCCTTTCTCTAGGGAGAGTTCATTTTGGCAGCTTCGGGGTGGGTGGTGTCGATCGTGACACCACGCCAACCCCACCGGTCGATGCCCGTATGGACTCTGCCGCTGCCGTGACACCGCTTGATCGTTCGTCGTTCTACCGTGCGGACCCGAGCATCACATGCTCACCGTGTGACCCACAGCCTGCGTCTACTCAGTCGCATCTCGACCAAGGGTCGGAATCGGTTTGAAAATCATAACCTCTTACAAACTAATTGTGACATTTTTATAACCGGTTACAAACTAATTGTCATGCACCTAAACTGATTCGATTAGTGTTATCATAAGCTGATAATCAATTGTGTACCCAATTGTGGGCAGTTGGAAATCGATTCGATTAGTGTTTCAAATTTTCTCTAAGTAATTGTGTTGTGATTGTTACAGATGTGAAACCTATTCGATTAGTGTTATCTGAAATCGATAACACATTGTGTACCTAATTGTTGACATTGCAAACCTATTGTGTAACCTGTTTCAAACCGGTTATTACAGCTAAAAGGAGTTATATTATCAGATAATACAAGTTATTACTGCTAAAAGCAGTTCAAACAGGGTGTTAAGGCCAAAAGTTCAAGCGGCAGGTTCTACAATAAGTCAACTGAAACAAGCACAATATATAAGCACAGCAAACATGCAAATAGGCACAACAGACAACTGGCAAAACAAATTATCATAATAATACTGCGCGTGTCTTTTAGTCAGGACTAGTCCGAACTCATCCTAACTCTGAGCATATGCTCTAAGGTACCCTCATCTGTGTTTTTGCGTAAGTCATCATGCATTCTACCAGCCGCGCTAAAAGCCCTTTCAACCCCGGCAGTAGTGGCAGGGCATCCTAGAAACTGGCGGGCCATGCGATAAACATCTGGAAACCTGCTAGCATTCATATTCCACCAGGCCATAACATCAAAGCCGTCCTCATTCGGTTCTTGAGGCAAGGCAAGGTACTCATCTAATTGGTCCTTGGGAGTTCTTTGAGCCGGCCGAAAGTCAGAAGATTTCTTGCGCATGAAGCCGGACTCGCCGTAATGATCATGTACAAGCTTGGTCACAGGAGCAAGTGGGGCAACGGTTGGCTTCCAGTCAACCCAGGCAGTGCGCAAGTACCCGAAAGCACGGTCCGAGGTCATCTCACCCGCCAGAAAAATGTTGCAGCCATCGAACTGCCAGTTCTTCCAACGCGGGTCCAACAAAGTGGAGACGGTGTAGTCCTCTAAGATGCTCTCACTCAGATCGGTGACCCAACGCTTGACAAAGTCCGCGTGCATCGCAGAGCGGCCCTCTTTAACAGCGGGTAAAAGGTCCTTGTGCTCGATGATGGTGTTGTTGGCCAAGGTGATGTCCACGGAAGGGGAGAGCTCGAACTCGATCAACCAAGCAGTCATTGGAAGAAGCAAGGACATCGTGACGTACTTGGTGCCTTGAATGATGCGGGTGTAGTGGAATACGGGCCGCAGAACGGGAAGCTGACACACACACACAAATATATCAGTAACGTCCAAACATAAATATTACAACCCAAAAAGACATCACAAGGCACATTTGTTCATCACAAGGTGTTTGTCACAACATGGAACTCACCGACTGCTCAATTAGCTGCCAGTCGAGAAGATCCAGCTGAAACTCTCGGTAGGTGGAGCCGGAATCGTCAGTGCTCAGGTTGAGCTGCAGGCTCTCCACGTCGAACATCTGAAGTGCCTTTTGTTGAGGAGGGAACCACTCCCACTGGAGGTAGATGCTGTTCCAACGGATAGGGATAGATCGGGGAGGCTGCGTGTTGGGAAGAGAGTATTTTGATTGACACTTGTGCAGGCACGACAACCCGAGAGGGGACCGCCGGAAGAGCGCAGCAATCCCCTTAGTCTTCTTGTGCACAAGATCAATGCCACCCACTTTCAGAAACTGCATCACGCAGCGTTGCCCAACATGAGCCGGACAAGGAGACAGCTCGAACCCGCCCAGGCCTTTCTGCACGTTGCTGGCACCGTCGGCGACGGCCTTGTGCAGGCAGTCCTTCACGGTGTCCACAAGGAAGTCAGGATCGTCGGGGTCGACAAAAACAGACCCCTCGTACTTGCCAACCCCGAGTAAGGCGAGGGCTTTCTTCGTGGCGGTCTCTATCTCAATGGCAGTGTGGGCGACATCGCCAAACGGAACAGCCCGAACCAGGATCTCACTGAGAGTCGAGGCACCTTCCGGCCAAAAGTATAGGAGAATCCCCAAGAGCGCGATACCGTTCTCGGACCAGATGTCAACGGCTGCGCGCACAAACATGCAGACTCGTTGTTAGTTATGAGAATCACAAACAAGTGTTGATGACAAAAAAAAATAGACAGGCAGGCAGTGATATTATGAAATTAGGTCAGGAAATTGTGTCAGGAAAAGTAGGCGTACCAGCAGACGGGTCGACTCGACGTGAACGAAGATGCGATACTTTAAGCCGATCGTTGGCAAGGACCTTGCCAGAGAGAGCGCAGAGATGGCGGACGACGTTGTGGGCAGAGGGCATGGAGTACCCTCCTTCAGAAGCAAACATCAGAACATCGTTCAACTCAGTGTCCCGCTCGGGCAGGCTCAAAGGCCTGGCGCGTTTGCAGAGCCAGGTGACGACCTTCTTGGTCAAGGTGTCACGTTTGCCCGGCGGCCAGGAAGCGCCGCCATGGCTGATAACAGACTGCACAGGGATCAGAGTAGACGCCGCCGCAGCCTCAGCTCCACCACTGTTCTCAGTGACGTACTCCTCGGCCTCAAGCTCAGCCAGATGATCTTTATGAACGTGAGAAAGATGTTGTCGGGCGTTGGTCGTGTTGGTGGTGGACGCCAGCCGCGCTCTACAGCCCTCAATGGCACACTGGAGTCCGATGGGCTTCGACGTGGTCGGACAAATGATCTCGTTGAAAAGAGACCATACCTGCCGGCGAGCGGACAATTGTCGGGTCAATACACAAGAAACCGAAGGGTATGAGGCCAATTGTAACAGCCGAAGAAAAGTGGCGGGTGCACGCAAACATCGACTACGATGAACTACAACAAAACTATAAAATACGAGGGAAGTCCGTCGAAAAGCGAGCACGTCAAAAGCACAAAACATCAGGTAACCAAGGAACGAAGCTCATTACCTTTGCAGTGCGGCGACCCCGCATTGCAGGTCGAAGGATGGCAGTGGTATCATCATCTTCCTCATCGGTAGCATCATCTTGGACTGTTGACGGGTCAGCAACTGCCGCCGCAGAATTGGTGTCTGCACTTGTACTCGCAGGGGTGGCTGCTACAGTGACAGGGGTGGAGTCGTTGACTGGGGTTCTACGTCTGCGTTTGCCAAGTTTCAGTGGTTGCAATTCTGCCTTCTCATTTCGAAACTGGGCTATATCGTCTTCAAGGCCCGCCAAATTCTCGATCGGTTCCCAGGTGTCATGCGAGTCACTGTATCCCTTCCAGCGAATGAGCCATTCCTCGACAGGTATGCCATCGATTTTAACTGATCGCTCGGCTATGATAGTTTCAACATCATAGATGTTATCAGCCTTATCGCGGTGATCGAATTCATGGCGGGGCGTGCGTTTGATCGGACCCTTGCCAAGGGGCGGCAATCTAGTTTTAACGGGCTGGGATTTCTTGGAGGGTTTCGCCTTGCCCATGATGATGATGATGTTTGGTACTGAGTTTCTGTAGTGTGCGGAGGGAAATGCATTTAAGTAGTCGGGTGCTCGGATGCCCTGTCGTCGCAGATATCCTTCATCTGACAGCTGCTACATTTCAAATTTGAATTTTGATCCGCAGCCGAGACCCAACAGCAAACCACATCCCAAACCGGTTACAGCGATTTTGACGTGGCACAATCGGTTTCAAAACGTGTTATTCACTGAACATCAAAACCTGTTATAAACGTGTTATTGCAGATCATAACACATTCGATTGGTGTACCCATTTTCGCGAAATCGATTCGATTTGTAATTGGTGCACACTGAAAATCGATTCGATTGTGGTTACTGATCGACCGAAATCGATTCGATTTGTAATTAGTGCACGCTGAAAATCGATTCGATTGTAATTGTCTGGAATCTGTAACCCATTCGATTCCTAATTATTGAAATTACAAATCGATTGTAATTGTGATAATAGTGTTTAATCGATTAATCATAATTGTCCCAACAATCGATTCCGACCCTTGATCTCGACGCAGGTGTGGTGTTAGACGGGACCGCTCAGACGTTGGATCCTGCCGCACCGTTATCGGGTGACACTCCGGGCGATGCCGAGCATGGAGACACCTGTATGCACCCCGTGTCAGCGCTCTATCTTCGCACACGAGACACCCCTGGAGCCTGGCTCCGGGTTGTTCGCTGACATGGTGTTGGCAGGTGATCTTCGGTTTCAGTCAATGACCGAACAACATCTCAGTGAGACCCGGGAGGAAGGAAGGGCTTGGGGGCCGAGGTCTTGGAGCTCACAGCTGGAGTCTGTGGCTGGACCGGAGCCCGGCCCTTCCGTGGAGCTTCGGCGGTCCCTTCCCTCAAAAGGTTTCAAAGGTTGTTACTCCTCCCGGCCTCACCGACAGGGAGCAGGACCACTGGGACAGGCTGTGGTGTGAGGATCACACCCAGCCCACCCAGTGGTACGACACCCTGCCGGCTTCGGCCGCAACGACTTCGAGGGTACCACGAGCACCGCCTCCGGTAGTGCCCTTCCCTCCCAGCTCTGGCCCGTGCTCTGTCACCGCAGGAGCTGGACTATATGCCACGGCTATGGACCTCCCTGCCAGCGGACACGGGGTGTCTGCGGGGTCCGTAGTCGGGGCCTCGGACGAGCCCGACAGCCCTGAGCCCCGTGGCTCAGGGGAAGGACAGTACTATGACCCTCCACCGCCCGTCACTGGACCTGCCCTGCGTAGGGGTGTAGGTAGGGGTGGTGTACCCTTCTACAGACATGCCCTCGTCTCCACACTTGTTGTCCTCGGCTTCCTGGGCTGTGCCATGGCAGATGTGAGCATGCTTGTGGGACAGGAGGATGCCTCGGACAGACTGAGACTGCTGTCACCTGGGGGCCCACGGGGAGGGGCCCAGGGGACGGGGACGGGGATACTGTATGATTGGGGCTCTGATGGTGGCACTTGGGCTAGTAACAATGGGTACAGTGGTTCTTGTGACTGGGATTGGTCAGATTCTGGGGCTGGACACTCTTCCTCTGGACCTGGCCCAGAAGACCCTCACAGTGACCACGGCCAGTTCACCAGCTCGGGTATGCCGCCCGATGCCGCTTCACAAATACAGCTATTCCGGGCAACTATGACAGCAGACAGTGAGGGCCGCCGCAGGCGGTCCCGACACCTCACGGCTCTAACCCTGGCAACCATTCTGGCAGTTATCAACTTATCATTCAGTGTCTGTTTCTATTCTTCATGGACTTCCAGTCAATATCAGGCGACAGTACAGTGGACAGAGGTGTCGGTGGTGTTGGCTCAGTGGCTTGGCATCAGACTGGCAGTGTCCTCGAGACCACCTCACACCTGGCAGATTTCATGATCACCGTCGGTGGTGCCGTGGTGCACATGTCATGGTGGCTCGGCTTCACTTGGACAGCACACGGCACACCACCACCTGGGCTAGTATTCACCTGTAGCCCGGTTGTCTCGGCCTATGCACTATCACGGGACGGCGATGGCATTGTAGTGGACTCTGGTGCCACTGGAAATATCACAGGCACCAGGTCCAGGATCTCGGCCTTGGATACCTCCTCCACTATTGGTTTCTCCACGGTGATGACAGGTCCTGTATCCCGAACTGACGGAACCTGCACACTACACCTGTACGGTCGTGAGATACTGTCGGGGGAGATAGACGAGTACTCTATTCCTGGCTGCCACTTCAAAGAAGGCGCCAGGACCCTTCTATCTACCCGGGTTATGCTCCGACACGGCTTCAGTTCTCCAGACTTCATCAGCATGACTTATACTCACTTGGACTCAGGCAGAACATACCGTATCACAGACAATCAGGTGGATTACCTCTGGGATGAGCCACCGCACCCGCACACTCACCACTTCGACTCAGCAGCTGTCAGGACCCGCACAGGAGACTCATCAGACTGGCAGTGGAGTAATAGCGAGTACTGTATACTAAATGGGCTACTACTCACGGCTCTCCTACAGCTACAGCTAAACTTGGTACTCCGGCTTTTGATGTATCTATGTATGGCGACTCTCTGCCTGTTGGCGAGGGCAACAATCATCCGGCTCTTGAGCACTGGTCTATATCAGATGATTGTCACACCAAGCAGTGGACGGGTCAGTTCTTCTATGGTAACATTCCCTTCAGTATCAGTATGATTGACAGAATGCTGACTAAGGGCAACCATGACTTTCTCCTTGACCCGCATAATACCACCTACTTCTGGATTGTCCCGTATATGCCACAACACCAGATATGGCACAAGACATGTACTATGGAGGTACTACACATCTATCCTAAAGGCAGTAAGAAGATATTCAGTTTCTCTCGGAAGCACACATATGCTTCCAGTCACCCACTGACACCGGCTGGCTCAGATGGCGGACCTGACAGAGTATTCATTGATGGCACTCCCTTTGAGATCTGTATCCTGTTCAGGAACAGAAACACACCTGTTCGGGTCAGTCCCTTTGTGGAGTTCCATGCGGTCATGGGTCACGGCTCTACGGCCAGTCTGCTTAAGCTCTACGACCTACCTGGCATCCAGCTCGGTCGGCCTCTGCTGTCTAGGCGAGCTATAGCAGCTATGCCGACCTGCTCTCAGTTCTGTGCAGTATGCTGTACATCAAGTAAGCTGAAGCAGAAGCCCTGTGGACACCATGACCAGCTGAGATCAGTGGCCATACAGCCCGGCCAGAAGTGGGCTGCCGACATGACAGGACCTATTACACCAGCTGGCTACAACGGCCACTTGTACCGATGTCAGTTCATTGACTATGTCAGCAGGTTCATATTTGTATATACCTTCGTACAGAAATCAGAATACTACACCTGTCTGGTTCATTTCTACGGCAGCTTACATGCAATGGGGTATGCACCACAGTCCATTACACTCCGTACAGACTGTGCCCCAGAGATGGGTGACCCCCAGTGTGTGGCTTTCTATCAGAAGCATCGTATATTACACCAGAAATCATCACCTACAGTACATACAGACAATCCTCATGCAGAGAATGCCATTGGCAAGATATCCGACATGGCTAAGGCATTACTTCTGGCAGCTGGCATGCCCGAGGACTACTGGCCTCTGGCTGCCACCCATGCTGGCTTCATATGGAACCTCTCTACTCACAAGAACATCTCTACAACACCATTTCATCAGATCAGAGGCTACCACTATGGCTATGCAAAACTGAAGGCCTTCGGCCAGAACTGCTATGTCATTATGTCTCAGCAGCAGAGGAACTCCAGACAGCCTGGCATGTCTAGGAAGTCCCAGCGGGCGGCCTGGTCAGGCCGTCTTGTTGGTGTATCAGTCAGCTCTCTGGCATATAAGATCTTGGATACTGAGACTAATATGGTACACTATGTTGGCAAGCCTCACTGGATTCATAATCATCAGGACATGGGAGAGATATATATTGGGCTCCTTTCCAGACCCACATCAGGCAGAGCGGGAGTTTGATGCATCCTATGACAGACCGCAGCCGTTCAGTGACAGCTTTGACACGGCAGGCTCGAGGATTCATGGTATTGGTTCTTTCTTTGACGGAGAGGAGTCACACGCGTGTGTTCAGCTTATTCAGACAGATGGCACAGTTACCTGGACTATGGCAGTCAGATATGTATCACAGACATCAGATGGTCGGCACTATCACTACTGCAAGTACTTTCTTAAGTTTTCTTAAGTTTTCTTAAGTTTTCTTAAGTTTTTCTTAAGTTTTCTTAAGTTTTCGATATAAACCCACACTATGCATATTTAAATCGGGGTAATTAGCTATTGGCCGACAGTATACTTAAGAATTATACTTAAGAGAACTTAAGAAAATGTAAGTACGTGGAAGCTTCTTGGTAGGAGGATATTGTCCACATGGCTCAAGGATAACTTAAGAAAACTTAAGAATATTATCCAAATGTAAGCACGTGATTGGCTGGAATGTCGGAGATATGCACACGTGTAAGAAAGCTATATGCTGGATATTTAAAGATTGTATACACATGCATGCACGTAATTGGCTGTTAAGAAGACACGTGTAGGCAGGACAATGCTTCCCATCGCACAGATATTTACAAATGTAACATTGTGACTGGTTCCATATTTAGGGTTTAAACCCTAAAACCCTTCAATCAAGCAGTCAGCAGCTGGGTACGTACACTACTATGGGATGCAACCCATTCCATCCAGCTTCCAGTTAACTATCTATCTATGTATGTAGTATAACCCACGTGGCTTTGTGACATACACGTGCAGAGTGACAGGCGAATGATTCTGCTGCCGTAGATAGATCTGCAGCACCGTTGGGAACGTCGGGGACTGCTCGCTGTTGCAGTTGTGAGAAGGCCTGGAAGCTGCGCATCCCACCCCAGATTCTCAGTAACTTACACCCCTTGCCGCTTGTGACTTTTTCGAGCAGCCTACGAGAAAATGGCACGTACGACACCACAGGAAAGTTCACATTCTTATTACCTGAACGAAGCGCGGAAGGGGATCAATGAATGCCTTGGATCTCACGCAGCAGGTGCACCGCATGGTAGAGGTTGTCGCCCGTGTCTTTACTCTTTGTTTCAACGAATAATGCCTTCGTTCCGATGAGCGCGCATGGCAGTAGCAGCTCTACGTAATCATTTCTGGCGAGCACAGCGATTCCTTGGTTCTCCATATATGCATCTTCTACCTGACGGTACGCTCGCAAACTGGCCAAACGGCACACCGTATGCTGGCTCTCGGTGTCTATCACCAGGTAGTATGCAAGGACCTTCGCATATGGGAATTCTGATAGGGAGTCCAGCCCAGTCGGGAGCATGTTCCCGAAGCCAGTGTCCGAGATGGAAACGTGGTAGGAGACTCGCTTCTCCGCCCTCGTGTACAAGGAAGACGTGAATTCCTCCAGATTCAGGGACATCCTCAAGTACACAATGATATCGCACGTGCATAATGCCTGTGCGCCCTGCTGCCGGGGGTGCAACATGCCAACCAAATGCTGCAGTTGTGCTAAGCAGCTTGCGAGGACGGGTGCGTCGTGAGCTACGCGCCTGCCGGTACCCATGAAATAGCAAGGAGATGTCTTAGCCTCCGCGGCTGGGTCCACAAGCCCAACCGAGACCGCTGCTTGGCCGGGGTAAAGCTCGTTGGCTAACTCCGGTAGGGAGCGCATTGTTGGATGCAAGCTTACATATGCCTCCAGGGCGAGCTTCTCGCACGTCCCATTCATGATGGCCTCCACAGGCTTGTTCTTGACGTGAGAGTCTTTCACGATTTCTTTCGCCCGCTGAATACCTCGTTCCACCCAGAACTCCATGGCCGCACCCACATCCCCTAGATAGTATTCTTGCCGGAACAGGTGCACCACCGCCAGACGCATGTTGAATGTAAGCATCTTCGCCGGGCCCTTATCTTCCATGATCGCGGCGTGCTCCCACAAATGCTCCTTTGCCACCTCCCGCGCCCGCCGTACCTCCGTCTCCGTGAGGGGGCTATCTGCTGTTACCATCCCTCGCGTGTAATGCAACACCGCCCGCCGCAGGTGTTGTCAGGCAGCCTCCATGACCATGTTCCAATGGACCAGCAGATCGCCAAACACCAAGGTGAGTAGTATACCACGAAATTCAGGAAATCCTCCATGGTCCACATACCTGCCCCCCAACACCCCTCCCCGGGTACGATTTACACAAACTAACACAACAGCACACGCACTCCCCATAACGACAAACACCATTGCGCTTGTTCATGGATAGGTCAGGCACAGCCGCACCCTCACGTACCCTGCACATGTCGCGAGTCATTTCAGATAAGCACAACGTTTGGCGCTCTGTTTGAGCTAATGCCACGAACGAGTTGCAACCTCACAAAAACTGTCGCCAAAAAGATAGGGTTGCCAAGTGTGCCTCCATCTTTTCTTCTTTTCGATGGAAGCTTCTCATCGAAAAGCAGAAAAGATGGAGGCACACTTGGCAACCCTATCTTTTTGGCGACAGTTTTCGTCAGGTTGCAATTCGTTCGTGGCATTAGCTCAAACAGAGCGCCAAACGCTGCTATCATCAGTGCGTTTGAGCCTCTTTCTGAAATAATGAGCAGGGAAGACTGAACGTGTACGCACCCAAGTACTTCACCACGCAATGGTACGGGCGGCCTATGTCGTGAGGCGGTTGGATGAGGGCTGCCCGGCTTTGGATCTCATCAACAATCGCTTTCGGCAGAACCAGCCTAGGGTGCGTGTTGTTGCTCAGCTTGCCAAACCAGAGCTTGAGGCACCTCTTTACATTCCCGTACAACACACAATGTGCGAATGGGTGGGCATATGCGTGCATCGGGTCAAAGTACGGAATGCGCTCCAAGGCACCTCGTCCGTGTCTCCCTGTGGCGTGTGCTGGTTCGGCGCCCGATTCTGTGCTCGCCACCATCGAGGCGTGCATCTGCTTAGTGATCATTGCATCGGCATCGTCCGCCCACACCTTCTTTGACCCTTTAGAGTTGGTCCATCCTTGCTGCTCCACTTCCTTGAAATAGCCCCGGAAATACATCCCTCGCCCCCCCGGACCAACAGTTCCCTCAAACAGACTGTACGGATCGGCGCGGTAACTGCTAATTCCCATGAACCTGCCCATCGTTATCCGCATAACGGAGTCGGCATACACCATTCCCAGGATCACGGTCAGCTGGTAAGATTTCTTGAGGAACGCATCGTGCACCACAAAAGCTGCTCCGTCCACCGTCTGACCCTTACTCAGGCTGAGCATCTCGTCTTCGAAGAGCCCCCATACCACCAACGGATTAACAATCTTCTGCCGTGGCCCTTTTGTCATCCATAGGTACTTGTGAAACTTGTCACGGTGCCTCATCTGCATTCGTGCCACCCCCATTCCACCTTCCATTCCTCAAAGATATGCGATAGCATTTGGCTTCAGATTCCTGCAGAGTGCAAGTGGCGTTACCTAAAACAGAGCGCTAAACCCTTGGTTTGGAGATCTCGGTGAAAGTCCGAGATGCCACACATTAACGAGGCGCGCTTCCTCGCACTTTCCCTTCCCCTCTCTTTTCCTTCCCCTCTCCCGTTGCAAGCTTGCTACTGCCACCATAATAAGCTAATGATTCCACAACAAGCCACAAGCTACCAGGAATAACCAGTAGCCACTCCACCATCCAGATCCACCATCATACGTACCGAGTAATGAAGGTCTTCGCTTTTGACCACCCCGACACCCATGGAGTAAGACCTGCACTCCACATCCCCGCGCACGCGCTCAGCCAGCTGCATCCGCGGCTGGTTGCACGAACATGCTTGTGTATATATGGGGTGTGCAAGATGGTGTGGGGGGGGGTCACCCAACATCTGAGTTGAACACTTGACAGTCATCCGCCCCGGGGGAAATCACCATCACGTGGTGCTCGGCGTATTCCACATAAGGATCACCTCCAACGGGGGTTTCGATCCTAGGAGCGTCCTGTAAGAGAGCGCCCTTAACGGACGCGTGGCGGTTTATGCTTCTCGCCAGTTCCGATGTCCAGAAGTCACACTGTAAGCGCGCGTCTCGGCGGGCACGGGCCTTGCAAAACTCTGGGCATTCCATCCATCTTCGGATGGTATCCTCGATCGGGAAATAATAGAACCACTCCTTCGGGCGCAACTTCTCCCCGTCCGCGGTTTTCACAACCTCAAACCGTCTTCCCT
This sequence comes from Cymbomonas tetramitiformis, assembly GCA_001247695.2. Taxonomy (NCBI): domain Eukaryota; kingdom Viridiplantae; phylum Chlorophyta; class Pyramimonadophyceae; order Pyramimonadales; family Pyramimonadaceae; genus Cymbomonas; species Cymbomonas tetramitiformis. The sequence goes on along the minus strand of LGRX02034247.1, from coordinate 9,064 downwards.
TGCAGCGCTTGACAACGATACCCGCTTCGTCTTTCTCCAGCACCACACCGCACTCCTCCATTGGGTCCCATTTCCTCGGATCTGGCTCTCGGGGGAAATGTCGGCACCACCGCGGGCATACATGAACCGCATATGCCATGTGATCTTCTACTTGCATGTAAGTCCGCATCCTATATAGGGTGCTTGGCAAGCGACATCGGGTAGGCCCACCCATCAGCATGAGCAGGACCTTCAGAAATCTGTCAAAAGCTGGCCGTGACCAGCCTTGGTCCATTCGCAACTGCATGAAGTAGTAGACCGCCTCACCAACGGTTATATCATTATCCGGATTGTCAATAAACAGCGGTTCACCTGGGCGGATGTCCCATTGCAGGTTCTCCGGCGGAGGCATGTCCACTACATTTTCTTCCTCAGGCATGTCCACGTCCTGCCCTTCCTCGGCCGTGCGCAAGAGTTCATCCATGAGACCTGCCTCCGTGGCCGTGCGCTCGTCCCACATGTCGTAGTCTGTTGGCCACGCCTGGTCGCAACCGTGGGCATGGAAGGCCTGCTTTATCAAACCGTGCGTACGAACCCCAGACCGCATTGTTAGTTCTTTATACACCCGTTGTGGGCTGGCAATACACTTAGCACACAAGAATGTTGCTGTCGTACGTACCTGGGCAAATATGTTTTCGTTATACTCGGTGGCATCACTTTCCAGACGTAGCTGCCCCAATAGCTGTGCGGTCTCCGCGTCGTCAGGTCCCTCCTCGTCTGAGAAGCCATCGGCACTTGCTTTAAGAAGGTCAGGCACCTCCTCTAGGTCGAACGACATATTCTCTGGTACCGCGCTGTCATGTGAGGTCGTGTTCTCCGTTAATTGCTCGTCGGGGCCGTACAGTTCCCCAGGCATGCGCATGGCCCCAATACTGGCCGGCCACGTAGGTAGCTTCGTCACACGCCATCTCGAAGTAACATTGCCACTTGCCGCGTTTATTGTCTTCGCCACCTTGGTGAGGCGGTCATGCTCCGCCGGAAGGCATGGCCCTCGTCCTGCAGGGAGCGCTCCGTCTCGTCGACGGAGGAGTGATCGCAGACTAGTGCGGGTGCCCTTGGACTCCGATGCAATGTCCATCACGTCAGATAGGCTAAGGCCGTACGTTGCATAAAGATCCTGCAAAAATACGACGATTGTTAGTATTCCACCATGGTTGTTGGCAAACAAAGGTTGCACGCGCTGCCTCCCCCCCCCTCATCCCCACCCCGTGAACACTTGGCCAACAGGAGGACGATAGGCGCACCCGCAGCAATCATGTCGGCGAGGGAAGCTTTCAACCCGTGAGGCAAGTTGCGACAGGCAGTTGGAGCATGTACTTTGCGGTTCTCAATATTAAAAATATTTGCATGTTTACGATGTCTAAGGGGCTGCGCCACGCCCTTCCCTAGCGCACTCCCTAGTGCGTATTGCATGTGCCCCACGTCTGTTCTCACACGACTGTCGTGTGGGTTCTATGAGTGATCGGGGTCCGCTATTTCCGTACTACGTCGCGGCGATTTATCAACACTACACCCGTTCCCAGAACGACGTGGTGCGCAGATGCTTCGGCCGCGCGTCCCCAAAGCCGCCTCGGTACTCGTCGGTTGTAAGTTCTCGGTTGTCACCGGAGCGATTTTCCACCACACTCGGTAGTCCTCCGTGACGTATAGCTCTGGGACGCGAACCAGATTCATTTGCACCAGCTCGTCCCAGTCAAAAGTCTCCACGGAGAAGTCGTCGTGGAAAACAGAGTAATCGAAGGCTCCGACGGGATCCTCCGATCGGTCTTCCCGCGCTTTCACGCCGATGCAATGGCACCGCATCACGGGGGGGTGCCCCAGCGCGCGCCATGCTGCTGGCGTGTCATGCTCGAAGCAATCCATGCCAACGAAGATCTCCAGGTCGCGCACTGTGCCATGTAAGTCATCAACATCCGCAGGGTATATTTCCCCGTAGTCCGCATGCGAGAAGTCCTCCAGCAGGAACTCCCCCGCCTGTGTATTCTGATTCACGTGGAGCTTCTTCTGGTCCTTAGAGGACATCCCGGTGCGCACAAGGTGGGCCTTCCGTCCGACGGGGCAGATTTTGCTCATGTGCTTGTTGCCCTGTACACGTGCAGGCGCCGGTGGTTCCGCCATGCTCTTGGAGGAGCGCGCCGTTCGCGGAACGCCACGCCTTTGCACTGAAGATACCTTCTTCCAGGTGGCTTTAAAGGCAGCCTCAAGCGCCTCGGACGATTCCTTGTGTTTTATCAGGTCGGCCGTCCAGCGCTTGTCCAGCGTCTCACGGGCCTGGTTCTCGTAGTGGTTGGCATGCTTGACAGGCAGAAGATTGAATCCAGGCATATGTACCGTAAAGAACACGGCCTTCACAGTCATATTCACGCGCTTCCCCGTTTCCTTGTGCACTCGGGCGACATGCGCGACGAGGGTGGCGATGTCCAGCTGCTCTACTTGTGGAAGCAGGTCTTGCAGCAGGCGTTGCAGGCCCTCAAGGGCGCTTTCCTCCCCGAAGAACAGCTGGCTTAGCTTGCGCCTCTTGACTGCGAGCCATACAATATCACGTCACCAACTACCCACAGGGCCCGGCTAGTCAAATCGACAACAAAGACTGCACGCACGGGCCGACTTACATGCTATATTGTTCTCCACCTGCAGCTCGTACGCGTTCTTTAGCCGAGGGCTGGTACGCACAGGTAATCGAAGGCACTCTGGAACTGCAAACCAGTCAACATCACGTCACCACCTACACACGGGGCCAGGCTAGTCAAACCGACAACGGAAACTGGTCCCAGGGGCCGACTTACTTGCTATATCGTTCTCCACCTGCAGGTCATTCGCGTTCTCATGCTGCGTGTTTAGCCGAGGGCTGGTACGCACAGGTGCCGAGTCGCTCCCTGGAACGTCTTCTGGGGCTGCTTGTGAAGCCACGGATTGCTCCCCGTTGATTCGGTGGCCTGTTGCGCGCGCGGCACGTCGGAGCCTCGTGCGCTGGAATCTAGCGCTGGTTCGCGGAGTCATCTCTGCCCCGGGCGCCTGTGCGCCGGACACTGCTGCCCCCCCCATGCAGATGTGCACCCCCCGGTTCTCCTGCCGCATCAGCCACCGTTGGCGTGTCGCACTGCATGGTAGGGCTTGTTGGCGGGGTCGACACCTCCGTCCTCGGTGCCATGGGCTCCGCCCGCGCCCCACCTGCCGCAATGGGGAGGGGGCGACTGGTACGCGCTTCAGCGCGTGTCAGTGGAATCACGAGATGGGGCCTCTTCGACGCCAGCGCCTGAAGGTTGAAGTTTTTGCACGCTGCCAAATCATCCGCTTGAAACCGAGCCAGCGTCATTCCCTTTTGCTGCATTATGCCGGCCCGGCGATTGTATAAACGAGCGTTCACTTTTCTCGTCGCCTCTCTCTGCGTCAGCATGGGGTAAATGGTGGTGACCTTCTCCACGATCATCGCATGCCGTTGCTTCGCTGGGGGGTCCCGCTTGAACGCCTTGCTGAGGTGTATTATGAGTCCGGCGTCGATATCGAAGGCTGGTGGAGAAGCCATGATGTAGGTTTCAATATCGCATTGAACCTCGGAGGCCTTCCTGGTTCTCGTGACCTTTGCCTTTTCCTGCACATTCCCCGGACAGCACACACCACATACCAACCACATAAGTAACATAACACCCATACCAACATATCAACAAACATATCAACCAACATATCAACCACATAACTACATCAAAACCGCATAACAAACTGGGCTTAACACCCCCCTCCCTTCGGTTTGCGCACGCGCCCGCTAGGCTCTCCAAACAGGTGGTCCGCCACTCGAGGCGGAAAGGCGGTTACAAAGGAACGCAATACTTGTTTATTTACATTTACGTATAGTTTACATCTAGAGGGCTGCGCCACGCCCTTCCCTAGCGCACTCGCTCCTATCGATGCAGACTGCTTATTTCTGACATTGCTCTACTGCTTAGATGAGTTTGCCACGCTGCTTTGCAACATCACTCTACCGCTGCGATGGGAGCTGCTCGACTCCAACTCGCTACTATCGATGCAGACTGCTTATTTCTGACATTGCTCTACTGCTTAGATGAGTTTGCCACGCTGCTTTGCAACATCACTCTACCGCTGCGATGGGAGCTGCTCGACTCCAACTCTGAACAGCAGCACCTCTTGCCTGCACATGACAACAACCAGTATATTAGGATTTGTAAGGTTTTGTATACAAGGACACGCGCACGCCACTCCTAACCCACCGGCTGTAATCCATCACGCAGATGTCGATTGCAGAAAGCGATTGTTGATGAGATCCAAAGCAGTACCTGATTAGTTAGTCTTGGACGGCTTCTTCGATTTCTTCGCTGGCGCACCATCGGTCCGCGTCACGCGTCCCTTGCGCAATCTCTCCATTTCAGCTTCTTCGTTTCCCGCCGCTTCCTCCGTGAGGATCCGCATGAAGTGGCCAGGGTAAGTTACCCATGTCTGGTCATCTGCCGGAAGCTTGGGGTCGTATAACGGAACCTCCAGCATGTGCAGGATCCGGATGGGTTCGTTGCTCGTCAGTGGTTCCTCAGGGGGCGGGCAGAAGTACTGCATACTGAAGGGCGCATATTGGCCGTATATCGCGTTGTCACAGTCGGGCATGATGAGATTGTTGTGATTGACGCCTGGTGGCCACTTCCGGCGCACCACTTCCTCTCGAGTGGGGAATACCCGGTACACCTGCAGAACCCGTTTGGCCATGCTCGCCAGGACCAGGAACGAATGCTCGTCACTGTGCGCCTTCCCTGTATGCAGATCACTGATGAATTCGGGAGCGTTCAGCCACTCGTCCGGGCGGCGGCCAGATCCATCGCTCCAGGTGGGGTTTGTGTGAATATACTCAACTAAAGCCTCCCGCAGCTTGACTGTAAAGAACTTCACGCCGCTCCATTGCACTTGGTGACAGGGTCGTCCATCCGGACATGTGATGTACGGAGCAACCACGGAAAGCCAGCAATCACCGTCAAACGGGACATCCCTTAACGTTAGCCCAGCGGATGCCAGGTATTCCTGGAGGGCGTGGTCGGTTGCAAAGCCCTGCTGTTGCGCTGGTTGTACATGGGTTAGCTGCATTCTGGCGTCCAGAACACCCGGCTCAGCGATCACGTGCGGGCCGTCGGTCTGAAGTTGCTTTACCTCCGTGTCTAAAATCAGTCGACCTTCCTCGCCTGGCGCGTCACACGCAAAATCTAGCATCAATCGCATGTCCGCAGTCCGTACATGGTGCACCCGTCCATCATTGCCATACACCAAGGTGCCCTCCGTCAGGCCTTGGGGGCAGGGCGGCGCTGCCCCGACGACGCGTGCTTCCGGGGCCGGTGTGGCCGCGGGAGCAGCCATTGGTGCAGCAGCACTGGTCGCCGGTTGGCCCACCAATCCGCATTTCATGGCTGCCAGCGTCTTCCTAGGGCGACATTTCTTCCTGCCGGAAGTTGCCACGTGTGATGGCACGGTGGGAGGTGCTGTAGTGGCAGGCATAGGTGCCCTCCTCGCCTTAGTGTTACGCGCAGCCAGCCCAAGGCAAGGTGGGACCGCCTGCAATGAGGCCACGTTCCGATGTCAGCCAGGGATATCCGATGGGGACAGGTGGCAACTGCACCGACACGCGAACGTGGGCCGTGAACAATTCCAGTTGTGGGTGATGACGGAAGCCACAAGCTTCGCCAATTCCATGCCGGGAAAGCTAAGCTGGTGTAAGAGTTCACTGGTTAGGTAACCGTTGGCGTCGAACATAGGCTGCCTGACGGGTGTCGTCCGCCGTCTTCGCACCGCCGCCTTCCGCTTTCTATCCGCCTGCCGCCGGAGCTGGGCAGCTGGAGACCGGTTGCGTGAATATGGCTTCTTGGGCGGCTTCTTAGGCTGCTCACCACCGCCAACAGCGGGTGTGTGGCCAAGCAGCACCGCATGCTCGTCAGCGCGAGCAGCAGCCGGAGCTGCTGCTCCTTCATCCGTCGCCACCATGCTGGGTTTGGCTGCAGTGCGATGTACAGACACGCAAAGCGCCTTGATCACTGACTGCATCGTGGGGCAAGACACTTGCATCTTCTGGAAGAGCGGGTGTTCATGGAACCCCTGCACCGTTGACGCTTGCACAACAACCTGCCCCTCCCCATACTGCAGGGGGGGTCCCGCGCATTGCTCCGCGCTTGGTGCCTCTGCCGGAGGCAGGTTCCATTTCACATCCCCGAGGGAGGCGCGCTCTTCAGGTGAGAGGTCGGCACTCGGACCGAAGGCGAGCAGAATCTGGCGCGCACCCATGGCCACGTCTGCAAAGTTGACAACCGCGCGCGCACGTGCCTCCGCCGGTTCCAGCGCCTGAAAGTCCTGCAACGTGGCGGCATATCCCCGGTGCCTCTCGTGGACCATTAGCGGTGGCCTTATTCCCCTCTCATTCCGGAAGTCAAAGCACTTGCCGCACATCACGTGCCCCACTTGCGTCAGATCTGTACCCTCGTGAAGGGGGTGTATGCAAGCCTTACAGGCGTGCACCCTTGGGAGGAGATCGTACCCGCCCTTGAACTGGATGGCATCACCGCATGCTATGCACACCATTCGTATAGATAGGCATGCCGTACATCTCCGTGAACCCGTGTGAGGCGATGTGCACAGCGTTGTCCAGGTCGATGACACCCTTCTCCAGGTACGAGAACGCATGGTACACGCAAAGGGACAGGGACCTCTGCCTGAATAATCCTTCCAGCCTGGGCACGGCCTGACCAGGGCACTTTCCCTGGTTTGCGGTGAGCGTGGCCGGCCACACGGTCATCCAACCGGGCCCTCCTCCCACGCGCGCCTGCTGGAAAGGGGAGGCGGTGGGGAAGCCCTGGAAAGCCGCGGGCAGCTGCATGGCACCATCCTCGTTCTCCGGCCAGTACTTCGTCTCAACCGTTTCGGGCAAGACCTCAGTGTAACCCTGCTCATCCAGGCACATCAGGGCGGAGTAGGTACGGATTCCAGCCTCACCATACACCCGTTCCAGCCCAAGCAGTTCCTCCATGGAATGCGCATGAACGTCCGTGTGCTTGACCTGACTGGGGCTGTCAACGCAACGACCGAGTACAGCAGGCGCCGGCAGGAATACTTTTGTGTCCGGCGTCCTCTCCCCCAAATGGCGATAGATACAGTCTCCCCGCCGCACCATCTCATCTCGCATGTACCACCACACTCTACGAAACACTCGCTGCGGTTGGCCGCCATGCGCGTCACCAGCCTCCCATAGGCAATAGACCTGCGCCCGGCCGTGCGGGGATATCAACGGTGGGGTTTTATACTTCGCCACCGCACTCGAAAACAGTCCACCCACCACGAAGAACGGTAGTAGACTTTCCGAAATCGGATTCAGCGTCTCCTCATATTCGTGACGAACCAGTTCCTGGGTGCTAACGGCCAAATCCCACCAGGCACGAAGCCGAACACAGAAATCTTGGAGGTCCTCCACCCCCATCCTCATGAACTCCGGGGTCAGGGGGGCTCGCCGAAAGCTTCGCGTGCAAGCTTCCAACTTTTGGTGTTGATCGTAATGTTACCGTGCAGCTTTTTCCGGAGCTCGGTAATAGTCAAGCCCGTTTCAATTAATTGCCGGTTACTCCCCCTAGGGAGGGGCTCGTCAGGAGGTAATGCGCGCTGCGTGCGCCTTCCGAAGCGTCTCTTCCTCGCTGCTGTATTCCTCAAGTAACCGCAACAATCTACACAGCTCCTTGCTGATCCAATCTATCCATTTCAGGATGACCTCTATGTCTGCCAACTGGGCCGTGTAGACGGCGAGCGCCGCTCCTCCTCGGAACTCCTTGATGGCATTCAACTGGTCGTCATCTGCCGAACATCCCGCACTGATGTGGTAATCCAACAGGACGTCTACGTTCGCCGGACACTTTTGGGTGTGCACGGAATGGGCGTCCGCTCCTGGGAACAATCTTAGCCATGGCTTGTCCCCGTACTCCTGCCCCCCCTGGCCCACACAACCCCCCTGTACTGTAAGGTCGCGTATTAGAGGAGCTGTCCTCACACCGCACCGAACATGGGCATAGGTTGCAATACACTTATGTGGCCCAACCCACATGCGCCCACGGTCCACCGCACCGACCCGAAACAGCCTCTTACATCCTACCGGCCACACCCCCTTATTATGGTCGCGTGTCGGAGGAGCTGTCCCCACACCGCACCATACGTATTCAGTGTGCCCTGTACGCGCATCGCACCACCTGAGAGACGACATACGCTCATTCAACAAGACGTTCTAAAATTTATTTCAAAAGTTGCTTACATCTAGGGGGCTGCGCCACGCCCTTCCCTAGCGCACTCGCTACTATCCATGCAGACTGCTTATTTTGGGCATTGGTACTCCGCTTAGATGAGTTCACCGCAGACCACCACTATCTCAGCCACTATCGGGGTTCACAATTCACATTGTCCCACTGCTGACACGAGGTCGCGAAGCTCGGGTATCTGATGCAAAAAACGGCCCAATATTACCCCGCGTGATCATACGGGCAGCGCAGCGTACGCTCAAAGTCTTGAACACATAACCGCCATATTCCCATAGCCCCGCCATATTCCTCCATTCCGACACAGCGATGGCCTTGCATTCGTGTCGGTGTGTCCGCTGCCAGTCTCCGCGCTGACACTCAGGTGAACAATACACACGCAAAAGGCACCCTCCGCATTGACGGACGCCTTTCCCAATCAGGACACGGCGACATACGGAACAAGGCTCTTGTCTCTTCGGCAGGGAGCTCGGGGGAATCGGTTGACAGTATTCCGCAAAGTGCGCATGGATGTAGATTATTGTTCTCCAACACTCGTGGCCGTGGGAGCACTGGCGCGGAAAGCTGGTGGATTCGCTTTGCCCGCGGTTTTGAAAAGATGAAGCGTAGATACCTTCCGCTGCACGTATGCATTCCACACGATTGGCATAGTCAGGTCTGCCGTATTTGGGATTTTTTTAGTGGTACGCATCTGCCGAAATATGCACTCCGGCGCGAACTGTGATACATTGTATCCAGTGCATTTTATG
>LGRX02034246.1:0-36158 GCA_001247695.2 Cymbomonas tetramitiformis | reverse complement strand
GGGCAAGGAGAAGGCCGGGCCCAAGGGCAAGGAGGCCATGGCGGGCGAGAGCAAGGAGCCCATGGCGCCCAAGCGCCAAGGGCTCAAGGTGGCCGAAGCCCGAAAGCGGGCGGCCGAACAGGAGGTGCTTGAGCACGGCCGCCTCAAGGTCGGCGACCACGCCTTGCTCATGGCTAGCGAGGACCACGAGGTGGAGGATGAGGAGAAGAGGTGGAAGGCGGGGACACCCGATGTTCCCACCTCTTGGTACAAGGACGACCTCACCCCGCAGGTCCACACCCCCCTGCTCTGCAGGGTGGTGGTGGAGACGGTGCCCAAGAAGCCGGCATAGCACTTTGGGCACCAGGTGGCGGGGCTCCCACGCGACCAGCTGTGCATCAAGGTAAGGCCCGAACATGGCCCTACCTGCAATGTTTTTCCTACGAAACCGCTTAAACGTGGCCATATTCGGACATGTTTACACTTCGAACTAACTTACGCGTGTGCTTGCAGATCACGGAGTTCCATTGGACTCTGTACGACCCGGTCCACCAGGACCGGGTCAAAAAGGCACTACTCTACGTGTTCGAACAGGTGGAGGAAAAAGTGCCTGAGAAGGCAGAGTTCAAGAGGCACCTCGGTGACTTCCTCAAGGGGAGGTTCGCTACGGGGAGCCTCTTGTGTTGCGTGCCATGGGAGCAAGCAACACAAAGGTACGACGACGGAAAGGAGTTGTTGTACTACCACTCCGGGAAGCCCGACGGGCTGAAAGTGCCTAAACGGGCGGGAACCTCCGCGGAGGACGAGGACGAGGACGAGGAGGATGGGGACTATGTACCCCCGGCGGATGATGATGCGCCCGAAAAGGGGGATGAAGAGGAGGACGAGGACGAGAAGGAAGAGCCTCCTTCTCCTGAGCCTCCTTCTCCTTCTGCAAAAGGCAAAAATAAGAGAAAAGTAGACAGTCCTGCAGTGAAAGGGAACAAGAGGAGCAAAAAATAGAAAAATGTACACTTTCAGTAAATATTTTTAATTGAAAAATCATTCAAACATTGCCATGCCTACGGCCTTGAGGTACAGATACACTGATAGATGGGCCCTACTTACCCCTTGTTTATGTATAAACATGGCCATACTTACCTGTACTTGAGGTATAGATACATGATAGGTAGGGCCCTACTTACCCTTGTTTATGTATAGACATGGCCATGCCACCACTGTGCTTGAGTACGGATACGCGATGCGTGGGGGCCCTACTTACCCTTTGTTTATGTATAGACATGCCATACTTACCCAGTGCGAGTATAGATACATGATAGGTAGGGCCCTACTTACCCTTGTTTATGTATAGACATGGCCATACTTACCCTGTACTTGAGTACAGATACATGATAGGTAGGGCCCTACTTACCCTTGTTTATGTATAGACATGGCCATACTTACCCAGTACTTGAGTATAGATACATGATAGATAGGGCCCTACTTACACTTGTTTATGTATAGACATGGCCATACTTACCTTGTATCTACCCATTTTCTAAGTGATTCATGCATTCACGGGCGTACGTATGGTGCGTTAGACATTGGGTAGGTACAAGGTAAGTAAGGGGTAAGTAAGGCCAAAAACCACGACCAAACATGGCCTTACTTGGGTTGTGTTGCGCCGCTGAAAAACTGACTAAACATGGCCATGTCTGGTCGTGGTTTTTGGCCATCCAGACACAAGGTAGATACAAGGCAAACATGGCCCTACCTACGATTCCTAAATTCGTAGGGTACTATTTTTGCTAACGCTTCCCTCATCCGTTGCCCAGGCTCTCTTGCAAACGAGCGCGCGAATGAGGGAAGAAACGCCTAGCGGAAACGTGGACGCGGTTGACATCCGCGTTTCCGCTAGAGGTGAAATTGCACTGCCAAACGGTCAGTATGTGTTTATTATGCTTATATGATATGCGTGATATGTTCATGCTGTGCAGGATGCGTCCCTGTTGGGCGTGAGTCGAGTTGGCTGGCTCGAATCACGCCCATTACCCCCCTCTCAAGACCCGTCCAGCATCCTAGATTCCGAACGGATCTTGCTTCCAACCCTTTCTAATTTAAGCAGAATTGCCTGCACACTCGGTATCGTGGTCAGGAACTCGCGTAGCATTACGTATCTCGTTCGATGAAAGCCACGTACGGTACCTGGTTCAACGAAAGCCACGTATCTGGTTCAACGAAAGCCCTGTATCTAGTTCAATGAAAGCCCCGTATCTGGTTCAATGAAAGCCCCGTAATCTTGCTTGCGCAAAAAAGTTGTTCCTAACACTTATTATATATGTAGTCAACTGTACAAGGGAACCGTGGAAAGCAAGGGCAACGCACCTTTCATTTTTGATGGAGAATCTTTTACCCTGTCCTTTTTCTTGAATAGAGGACAATAAAATGCATACCATCAGTGTGTTCAACAGTACATCGATACCCGCCGTTGTCGCAAGAAAGGCACACCCTGCCGTACTTTTTCGGAGGCTTCCTCATGCGGTTTGCAATAACCAAGTGAACCGAGGTGGGGTGGGGGCAAAATAATTCAAACGGTGATATTAGACGCATATGCATGTGTCACAAACCTATTCCCCAAAAACAGATCGAAATTTCTATTCCCCATTTTGCACTTTTCTATTCCTAAATCATTATGCTACCCCTTTATTGGCGCTGTTGCCGGACACCATACAGAAAGGGACTGCTGTTGGGTTAAGACCTCTCGCGGAGAGATCCGAATCCGACTCTGAACTAGCGTCCGAGGCCGTTAGAGTTCCCCTCAAATTCGACCCCGAACTGACGCGACGGCGCGCGCTCGCAACTAGTGCTTGAGCTTCCGGCGACTCATGCTCCTGGCGCACTGTCAGCCTTAGCTCAGACGCGAACGCCGACGCTGACTCAATCCCATCCTCTCTGGACAGTGCCAGGGGACCCGGTGGCGAGGTGCCAGGGGGGGGCTAAAAAAACCCTGGAGGGGGCCTCAAAGGCCTCGACCCCGACTCAGCTCCTAGGGCGCCGTATTGGCTTGAGAGAGCGCGCGTCGCAAGAACTCGAATACCGAAAGTTAGCCTAGGCCATTCTCATTGTGGCACGATATGACATTTGTGCCACAGTAGGGGCAAAGGCGAAAAAAACTTGAATTCACAGATCGCTCTCGTACGAAGAAAACTAGCTTGGGTCGTTCATCTGAAATGAAAATTGTAGGGCGACCACGCCATTGCTGCGAGACCTGACGAGAAAACCGCAGGTGCGAGCGACAGCAAGCAAGCAAGCACGGACCCTAACCATCATCTTGAGGCGAATACCAGAAAAGAAGGTAATTCCACCAGAATACGCAAAAGAAATAAGATCAGAATTCACGGAAGCGCAAGGCGTCGCGGAAAGTAGACACAAGTGATACAATTTTGTAGGAGACTCCACTCGCCAGCTCTTCTATTTTCATATCTTCTTAATTATCCTATACGATATCTTTAATGACCGCACGAGTATGATTTCGATACTACGGGTGCTTATCTATTCGAATATGCTTTCTATATTCGGGTGTATGCTTTTAATACAAGGTAGGGATTTCGGCTGTTTATTTTCTTTACAATTATTATCTTACTTTTCAGTACTCAGGTCTTCTCCGAAACTGGCAACACCTGAGCTCTTATGCATCCAGAGCTCAACTCGGAACTTACCGTACTCTTATACTCCGTACACAGTCTAGAGCCTTTCACAGTCATATCGGTTCTCTAGTGTACTCCGTACCGAGTACTGTACTATTTTGTACTTTGCCGTTTTTGCCCATTTACTTGCGTTTCGGGTTCTTGTGCTCGCCTCCTAGCACAAGTTCTGCACCAACTATTACCGCATTAACCTCATCCCCAAAGGCACGGCGGATCTTTTCAGCAAAGTCATTTTTGGCACTTACAGCCCCGAAGCGATTGTCCCCTGTTGGGGCTGAGGGCGCCAAGGACAGAGTGTTTATTGCAGGCACGCCCGTTCCCATCGCAGTGTTCATTAAAGATAAGCATACCCTGATCAAATTCGACCCCAACATTATAATACACCTGATCCTCGGCCCCTATTTGGCTCTATACATCGTGAAGCTGATCAACCTTTATATTCTCCCCTTCGACGTCAACAGGCAGACGATGATCGCCTGTATGCCCCCTTGTTATTGCCCTATGTGCCATCACGAGGCCTGCCTTATTCCACGTGCGTGATAGATCCGCAATGCCCACAACCGCACGTTCCACACCGGCACTGAAACGGTCTCCGCCGTGTGTGTCTCCGTGTTGTGCACTGACTTCACTGGTCCTACAACTCCAGAAGGCGACGCGGACGGCACAGGGCAGCAGGTCTAAGATTGGCCTAAAAAGGTGCCCCGACGAAAACGTCTCGCACCTTCGACGTGCCGTCCAAGTCGGAAATAGGGGAGGTCTTGACTGTACACAGCCTGTCTAAGCATAATGGCGATGCTCACAGAAAATATATATGTTACGAATTTCCAGCAGGAACATTTCCAGCATGAACACAGTGCTTGACGTTGCCAAAAGTGGCCGGTGAAGATAGTTTTTGTACAACGACGAAATACATCACGAAATGTCAGGCTCGCGGAGGCAAAGTGGCCGGTAAATGCACATGTTCTGAACTGCATTATAAGTGCAATCCATGAATACGTTGAATGATTTTGTCCCAGCCAGTGTGTTTAGGTACTGCACCACTCGATTAGAACTGGCAGTATTAACTTAACTGGCAACCTCTGCTTTTATAGCATATCGATAACTGGAACCAGAAACAATAAAGGTTCAGCAAAGCCTCACAGCAGTTTCAAGTGTCCAGTCAGCTTGTCGAGCTCATCCACAGGCGCAGGCCCGATAGATAGCACGGTTCTCGTATTCGGCGCAATCTGGGTGCGTCCGGCGTCGTGTACGATGTGGCATGGTACGTTGTGGGAGCTCGCCTGCATCACAAGCAAGCTTCCCATCGCTGAGGCAACCTTGTCAAACCCGACTTTCACCCAAAGGCTCAGGGAACCGAAGAACTAGAAGCGAGCAGTCGACGACAACTATTCACTTCGCCAAGTTTGCATCTACTTAGGCTCGCCGAACTGATAACAAGATAACAGGATCCTCCTCACATGGGAGTCTTGGAAAAGCCTGGCGAGGTCAACGCCTGGTAAGGTCTCACATTTTGCACCTGCTCTAACCTTTGGACGAGCACCGAAACAAAGTTCAGCGAGCATCATACGTGCACGCAAACGCATATTCATGTTTTTATGCGGAGGAAAGAAGAGTGAAAGGATGCTTAGGCTTTTCTATGTCTGGGTCAAGCGGTCACCTGTTTCGCCAGTCTGAGCATTTCCTGCTCTCCGTCCAACTTCAAAGTGACCTAAAAGTCAAAATATGCAACGGTGAGAACAAACGCTTATCTGTTACTTGAAAGTTTCGGCGGCGAAAAGCAAACGAAGGCTAAGACACTTGCAGTTCGGACATCAGACCGCCTGATTCGATGCGAAACCTTAACATTTCACCCAAAAACACAAGGTAACACATGAGATACGATGGTCCTTTTCAGCTCGGATAAATGAAGACTTTAGGCTCACGATGGTATCAAAGATGCCACAGTAAGTTATTTCAAGCCAGGCAGCGCCTTTGAGTTGAAGGTTCCACCTTGGCCTGGCCGTGCTCTTCCCAATGATCCAACAAAGCGTGGTAGCCCTTCTCGTAGCAAGCTGAGTAGAGCCCGAGCGTTGCATGACTGTATATGCAAAGAACGGGACCCCGAATGATGTGATTTTCAAGATCGACCGTGAGCCGCAACACCTCACAAGATTTCTAAACCGTCAAGACTCAAACGAAACAGGAGCGAGGGTGTGAAAGGGTTTCGGGCCGTGAACCCGCCTAAAATAACTCAACCGAACACTGACAACGCGACGACAAAACACGCTACTGTTCCTAAGTCGGGAGTGATCAAGCTGAAATCCAGTGAAATTATAACATAGGCGATAAGTGATCACCTGCACTGGGCCCCGATTTTTCCTTTACCCATCTTCAAGTCGTTGCGCACACAGAGCACCATCTTGTACTCAACGTCCTTGCGGATAGGAGGACTAGCATCGAAGTCTTCTTCATCGCCCCCTCCGCGTTGGCGAAAACGTTCGAGCATCATACCAATGAATACCCCAGCAGCCGCAGCCCCCACAATATCGGAAACTTTCGGCATCCTGGTCGTCGCCGGATGTTTATTATCACCGTAAGATTCAGTCGATTTTAATAGCTTCTCTGACTCAGAAAGAGTATCTTAATCACATCAGTAGTTGTGCTTTACGCCCGAGCATCTGTTGTATGCTTGTATCACATGAGAAAATAAAATTTCTCGTCACAATGCAGAATGTTTTTACATGCAGGATGAGGATATGTTTTATCCCTTTAGCCTTCTGCCGAGCATCTAATAACGCAAGAGACGCTTATTTTTTTGAGCGATTGCTATGAGAATGACGCACGGCAGCGGCAGTGACGCATCGCGCGCGCGTCATATGAAGCCTACTGTATCCTTTCGGTTTGTTAGGCCGGGTGAAGTGCATCCCTGCGTGCATGTCACCGCCCCCGATTTCAAAGAATCAGGCGACATCTTTGGTCGCCCCCAAAGTGGTCAGGAATTCCTTAAGCTGGGAGCAACAGTGAGGTGGGACTGTGACATGACTGGTGACACTTCAGGTCGAGGGTTGAATGACAGAGGGCCCACTGCCCCCCACTACATATCTCTTAATAGGAGAGCCGAAGTCGTCAGGGGGTGACGACTTTATTTATAGGGTTTCATGTTATATATACGTAAGGTGTGAGCTCGTGAGCATCATGATATCATTTGGAGTCCATAAGTACCTTCCGAATGTCCAAATCGTCGACTTGTATGCTTCATACCGCATATATACACCAAGGCATGGTATCGATATTCAATATTTTCGATACTATCGATATTTCGATTAATTTTTATTTATTGATATGAATTTGGTACATAAAGAAAAGAGAAAGAGACTCAATTATTAAATGAGTAGGCTATTACAGGGCGCCGTGCCCTTTCTACCTATTACCACTATTAAGTTGTACGATTCAGTACTGCACAACTTCACAAAGCAAGGAACTCGGTCGGCAAAATTGTGTTGCGGCCCCCCCTGAAGCCGTCGGCTAGGGCTAGACTGCTGAATATATCAGCTGGACTGTATATTCGGTGAGACAGATAATCAGAATAGATAACCGGTGAGAATACTCAGTCTTCCCGTTATATGTTCGGGGTCTAAGGTTCCGGGACCGGCGGACAGTCATACACCCTAACTAGTGGAATGACAGTCGGGGCGTCACTTCCAGCACACCCGCACCCGCTAGGGCGGTGGTGACTGGCAAACTAGGTGGTCACGGAACTGAAACAAACACCTACTCAGCTTCGGTGGAAATAAGCATCCTACAGGAGAACCTGTCCTTTCTGGCAAGGTAACTCCTGAAACTAGCAGTCAGTGAGGCATACTGCAGAATACAGATACAGTTAAAACCAAGGCATGGTATCAGTTGGTACTGATATTCTGATATTCTGATATGATTGATAGTATCAGAATATTAGAATCAATTGATACTGAATTTTGCACTATCAGAATATTGGAATCGATTGATACCTTTGGAGGGTAATCAGAATCAATTGATATGATTGCCCGAAATCTCCCCGGGCATGACACGGAATTCCGGTTCATATTTGGCCGTGTTTGAGGTGTCAAATGTGTTCAAGAAGCTAAGAGGCATGACCACGCACTTCAACCACTCCGTCATTGGTGGCAAGCTGTTGAATAACTGCAAAAAACGCCGATCCGCTTTCCGAGTCCGAATTGATTTATATTGGCAAGGCATCATCAGAATTGATTGATATTGGTGGGACAATATCACAATTGATTGATGCAATTTACGTGATATCACAATCATTTGATACCAAATACAAAATGATCAGAAAGTATCGATACCCCCTGTACCAACTGATACCATGCCTTGGTTAAAACCCTAAATTAAGCCCATCTTGGGGCAACCTGAACCAACAGCATCACAATCTGGAGGCAGGCTAATCTCAATCTCGTCAACTCTAGCCACGTCGAGAGTGCCCGGGAGAGCTGGTGCCACTGTCACAGCGCCCAGGAGAGCCGGTACCACTGTCTGACAAATCATGCGTAGAGCAAAATGAGAGAATTGAGGATGTGCCGATGTCGTTGTAGTCAGTTGCACCGGGTGCAACCAGTCCGGTCCGGTGTTGAATTGAAGAAGAAGGTTCATCCCCGGTCCCCCCGCCCCAGGCGGGTGGCACGTAGACCGGCGATGGCGGAGCACCACCCGGCGAGGGCGGCTCGGTAACAATCGGAGCTGCCTCGGGTGGCTGCGAGGGACCCGGGTGCCACGTCCACCCAGACCGGTATACCTCGTTCGGGTACCAGCCCTCCGGGCGCCATGTGAGCGCCGGCGGGATGGCTGTGGGCGTCAGCACACCAGCACCACCGACCTCGTCGCCGGTGCGCCCTGCTGCTGATGATGCTTGCGCGGAGCGGTCTCGCGAAGGCACGGCGGTTGCACAAACAACAAACATCAAGCAGACTGCGAGAGATGTGAGGGCGGAGAATCCAAAACCCATCGGTGGTCTGCCGCATCCCAAGGTCCGCCGAGGTGGCGGAAGACACTCGTCGTCATCCTCGGAGTCGTCTGTTGCCACTGATACCGAGTCCACGGGCGCAACGGTCCCCATGTTGTGCATTGCGAGGGTCGGCTCCGGCCCCGTGAGGTCCAAGTCGACCGCGAACTTGTCCATGAAGGACATGTGCGGCTCGTGCGCGTGCAACGCGCTGACGGGGTACATCTCCTCGTCGGACACCACCGACTGCGGAGCGGAGGGCGGTGCTGGCGGCGGTGGTACGACCAGAGCGTCGGCTTGGATCTCGTCATGGACTTTTGTAACAAACGCCGGCTTCTCATGGTACCGCGCCGGGTTTGTCCAGCTAGTGACACGCGTGACAGAGATGACAGTGTGACAGGCTTCGCTAAGATGACCGCCTGAGAGATACAGACCTGCCAGAGAAGATATGGTCATTATCGGGTGACCAGGGAATGATAAGATGAAGATGGCAGTGACTCCTTTGCCACTGACGTGTCAGACAGAATGTGGTAAACGGTAACATTGTTAGAGCTGGCATGGAATAATGACTTTCCATTGGCCAGATGAAGATTTGAGGGCTAGAACCCGTTACAGTTTTGGGAAATGTGACAGAGCATTGAGATATAAGTAAGCTCTGACCGTAGGTCAGGCTAGTGGACTCATTATTGTTTTGCTTCGCAAGTACTAGGTGGCTGTTCGCGTGCCAGTGCTAGAGTGCTAAGACCGTTCTGCTCACAGCTTTTGTGCACAATAATTCGTATTTTGTGGTTATTATACCAATTTTGATGAATATGTTTTACTGCTGTTTTTATACTTTTTCAAAACAATAATGTCCTGCGCGGAGCGGCTTTTTATTTCAGTGTTAATCCAGAAGTAAAGACCCTTTGGCGAGAAGTCAGCAGCAGTTTGTAAGAGCGGATTCGGAAGTCAGGCGACTCCAGGGGCACCCACGGTGCACTGGCGGACCCTTCTTCTTCCCTGAACTTGGTGGTACTTGCACTGAAAGAGGCTACCAGCGACGGCGGCAACGGATCAGCTCTGAATTCACTGGTTGATGAGCGGCCTTCTTCTATCCGGTGATATGCTCAGCACCTTGTTCTGCAGTGAATCCAGGGGCACCCCTGGTGCACTGGCCTAACTGCTAACAGGTGTTCTTCAGTTTAGAGCTAATCAGCACGGCATGAGCTTGGGCGGCGGCGGCGACAGAGTGGATCAGCAGTGAATGTGCACCTTGATGAGCTACTTCTCAGTGGTTTCTCCAGCTGGCCACCTTGTTTGAAGTGAATCCAGGGGCACCCCTGGTGCACTGGCCTAACTGAAAGGCAAGTGTGCGTGACCTGGAAGCTAATTAGCGGCGGCATCTGCCTGGACTTACTAGCTAAGAGTGGATCAGCAGTGAATGTGCACCTTGATGAGCTACTTCTCAGTGGTTTCTCCAGCTGGCCACCTTGTCTGAAGTGAATCCAGGGACACCCCTGGTGTACTGGCCTAACTGAAAGGCAAGTGTGTGACCTGGGAGCCAATCAGCGGCGGCATCAGCCTGGACTTACTAGTTAAAAGCGGATCAGCAGTGAGTTGCTGCTCTATGTCTGGAACTTCACCTTACGGTTTCTTTGGCAGCTCCACCCTGTCTGACGGTTAATCCAGGGACACCCCTGGTGTACTGGCCTAAACCTGAAGTAGGAAAGAGCTTGCCAGAGGACTAGCGGCGACATTAGCTCTGAAGGCGACAAGTGAGTGGTCTTTTTATGCAATATTCACTGGTGTGATACAGCTATCTGGTGGATTCAGAGTTAATTACTTGCCCAGCCTGGAGTGCTGCTTACCACTGGAGGGACTTTCTAGTTCTTTATCATAATGTGTGGGAGAATTCTTTTATCTTTTCTACAGTATTGGTCAGCTGGTGAGGCCCTCATATCACCAGTGACCTTCTGAATTAGCAGTGGTGTTGCGAATCCAGGGGTGCTCAGCACACTGGCTTAGCTCCCAACTCTGTGTGGCGACTTTGTTCTTGCTTACTAGACCGGGGGGTGAACTTCCATGCCAACTCCGGTACCCTTAATTAGCAGTGGTGTTGTGAATCCAGGGGTGCTCAGCACACTGGCCTAGCTCACACCGCTGCGTATTTGTGCTATTCCTGGTGCCTTGGTGGAAGAGGAGTTGTCCTCATATTCTCTGTGCTCTTGATGAACTTTGGCTCAGCTAATCCAGGGGTGCTCAGCACACTGGCCCAGCTTTAAGCCCTCCTTGCACGAATATTCTGCATCTGCTGCGGATTCAGAGCGTTGAGACACAGTGCTGGACCTTTAGGCTTTCGCTGGCTGCACGCGTTTCGTTCTTCCGCTTGTTCAGAACGGTGCTAATCCAGGGGCACTCAGTGCACTGGCCCAAACCAGTCTGAATTAAGCTTCCGTCCTACATCTGCTGCTGATTCAGAGCGCTTACACGTGGTGCTGGACCTCTGGGCTTGCGCTGGCTGCACGCATCGCGTATTTTTGCCTGGTCAGCGCGGGGTGAATCCAGGGGCACTCAGTGCACTGGCCTAAACCAGCCTGAATCGGGCCTCCAGTCTGCTGGTGAACGAGCTTTGCGCTGAGGGAGGGGACTCTTCCTTGGTCCCACTTGCTGAGCATTAACGCAGTACTTTACCACGGAGGGTGAGGCGGAGCCAAGCGCTGCCTCTGCCCAGTCCAGAGATCGTGAGGCACGACGACTGGCGCGAGAGAGGGTCAGTCAGGATCTTGACACGGGATATATGAGCACAGAGGGGTCGGGTCCAGAATCCATCCCCTCCACACCGGTATCACCAGCAGCAACAGCGCTTGCAGCAGCAGCAGCAGCCTCAGAGCCTGCAGCCAATCAGTTCCTCTTTGCGTTTGACGACGTAGACGAGATGGATCATTATGACAAGGATAGTCACACGCTTGACAAGGATGAGGTCAAGCCCTCGTTCCTAGCAGGGGACGATCATTCAACCTCAGTCGCCTATGACTGGCGGTGCGCTGCATATCTGAAGGATGGCATCATGGCCTCACACTCGTGTCATGTATTGAAGGATCTCACCACGAGAGACGCTTTTCAGGGCTCAGTGCGCTGCGCACAACCTCCTTTCCATGAGCTGGCGCCAGGAGCGACATGGGCAGTCTGCAAGGTGTTCGAGGAAGGCGATGCCGATGGCGAAGAGTCTGATGAGTGGGAAAGCGAGGGAACCTCCACTAAGGGTCTCACGGGGACAGATGGCACGGAGGATTCTCACTATTTTTGGGCCTTGAGGGCTTTCATTGCAGAGCTCGAAGCCAAGTTCCTGATGAAGGGCACCAAGGAGAAGGAGGACCTGTTGATAGCCAAGTCGCAGACCACCGAGCAGGACGGCCTCGCCTACGTGAAGAGCTGTCGCCGCAGGGAGGCAGCGCTCAACGTCGGCAAGATGGTGGAGGACCCCATTGTCAGGCAGGACATCGAGGAGTGCATCAAGGGTCTGCGCATCAAAGAGTACCGGGATCGCGTGTCCGAGCAGTTACGAGTCAGTCATCCTGCCCCCAACAAGGTCACATGGGAGGACCTGGAGGTCATCGTGGAGGTGCAGGACAAGCTGAAGAACGATGCGGAGTCTTGGGCTCTCACACTGCAGCAGGAGCTGGTTCGCAGACTCACCTGCGTGTACTCTTGCTACGAGGCCAGGCAGCTGGGGCTTGACCTGGCCGCACTAGTGTCCGCCATGAGGCGCTCTGGTTCTGCCCCCAAGACTGGAGACAGACGCAGGGACCCCAGGAAGAAGGAGCCAACACAGCATGGTGGTGATGACGCCAAGAAGCCTTCGAGGGAGGTGAACAATGCAGAGCGCCAGAAGCCTACCTACGGCAAGGTGCCACCACCTGACGCTTCGAAGGAATTCCAGTGTGATTGGTGCTTCACACGCTTGCCCCACACTCCAGAGCGTTGCTATACGGGGTGCCGTGAGGCCCGCGTGCCTCCGAACTTTCACAAGGACAGGCAGAACTCGAGGTGGCCGAATGAGGTCAAGAATGCCCAGATGCGTGCTTACAACATCGCGCACCGCTTCGACAACCACAAGATGGGGATCACCACGAAGGAGTGGCTGAAGCTGCCAGAGGCCAAGCAGAAGCAACCGCAGCAGCAGCAGCAGCAGCAGGTGGCGGCCAGCGCTGAGGTCAAGGAGAAGCTCGCTGCAGAGTTGACAGGCCTTCAGACAGGGACACCTCCAAAGGGGGACAAGGGCGCCAATGCACAGGCCCAGTCAGAGGACAGCGATGCTGAGACTGAGTACGACTCCAACTTCAACCAGCAGGCTGAGTATGAGGAGAATGAGAAGGACTGCCCCGCTGATGATGGGCTGGAAGATAGTCATGATGTTGGCATCAGTCACGCACCAGATCTCCAGGCCAGGGCCGCAGTCGCCCTGGGCAGCACTCAGAAGATGCAGAGCTTCCAGGTCAAGACGCCGGAGGAGTTCGACAAGGCCGCTCAGGTGCCCAGAGCCGTTCCTCCCAACGTCCTCAGCAGGAAGTTTCACCTGCTGGCGTCCAACCTCCGCAGTTCCGTGCGCACTTGCTCGCAGATTGCGGCCATCTTGATATCCTAGCACGCCATCGACCTCCCAAAGGACATCGAGAACCTCCTGGCGCTGGAGGAGCTCATGGGCAACGAGCTGAATAATGCGACAGAGCAACCCACCGAGGTCAACGAGCATGAACTTGAGGACGCGCACGCCACAGTGGTGCAGGGGGTAAGAGAGGGAGCAGACAGTGCAGAACACCGCACGTTCGAGGAGGTGCCGCTGGACGAGATGCCCGACGGCGTGGTCGACAGTGCCGCCGCCCGGTGTGCAGCCGCTGCCTGTGTGAACGACCTGGGGGTGGTTGACTTCAGCGACCATGGACATGTTCGAGCTGGCACCATCAAGACCCGCGCCTACGACGCGCTGAGGGCGAAGATGAAGCAACACCTGACCGACGAGCAGGTGTTGCTGATGACTCAGGTTCAGCCCATCTGCAAGTTGCAGAATGCCACCCTGTATGAGGGTCTGGCGTTGGTGTCGTCTGGTGGTGAGCTTATGTTGTATCGGGCAATCCTCATGGACACCGGCGCCAACTGCAACATCATCTCCATCGCGCGCGGTCGTGAGGCGGCTGGGCCTCACGGTGTACGAGGCCAGCACCGGCGCCAAGGTCACCAGGTGTGACAACAACCCTACGAAGTTCACGCATTACTGCTATGTGGACGTCATACTGGCTGCGGGCACACCGCACATGACGCTTCACCGGTTGTACGCCTTCGTGACCTTCGAGCCCGAGAACTCTTGGGATCTGCTGATAGGCACCGGGCCGCTGAAGAACTCCTTGATGATCGACATCAAGCTTGGAAGTGGAGTGGCCGTGTCACATGCGCCAACGATTTTGGGCATGGACGCCCAGGTGGTGCTTCCGTTGGTTGACATGACGCCACCCAGGCGTCCCGACCTGCCCAGGCGAGTGGACCCAGCGGTATGTCTGAAGTCGGAAATCTTTGGACAGGGAATGGAGTGTGAGTGGCTGAAGCACCCACCTCTGAGCACAAGGGAGGAGAGATTTGCTGCTTCTGGGATTCAGCTTGAGCACATCGATGACAATGACGAGTCACCACTGGGGTCACCAACGCCTTCGCCGAGACCTCCTGCTGAGCGCCCACGACCTCGAGCCATCACGCGAGCGGAGCTCGAGGAAAGGTGTCGCCATCGGACGTGTCCCCTTGAAGGCGGCCGAAGGAGTGACCTGCCGTCTCTGGCGCCCGCCGTACAGGCAGCATCGGAGCGCATGCTCGAACAATTTTACGAAGAGCCGAACCCTTGGAAGGGTGGACACGCGAGATGGGTCACTGAAGACCAGGTTGCGGGGGATCGTCCGTCTCTCGACGCCCCTCTCGACTACAACTGGGCGGATCAGAGACTGTACCTGGACCGGCACCACGTCGCGCGTCTCTGCCGCATCCTTCAGGACCCTTCCCACGATCATGTCTGCGTGGAATTCGCCCGCTGTCTCGAGCAGAAGTGGGTGACGGTGGACCAGCTGATGCCCCCTAACTGGCTGCACGTGGACCAGAAGCTGGATCACGACGAGGAAAAGGACCGCTGGGTGCTCGATGGCAGCTACATGACGCACGTACCGTCCTCTGCCAGCAAGCAGGATGTCGTCAAGCCTAGGGAGAGAGGCAGATCGCGGCTCGACCTCAACCCGATCCAGAAACTGCAGGAAACGCTCCAGGCGTTGTTCAAGTACCCCAGTGGTGAGGTCACTGGCACCCTTATGTGGGACCTGAAGGAGCGCGTCCTCTGTGTCCAACCAAGCGCAGCCACGCAGTACTGTACCTCGATTTGATGCGCTGCACGTTGGATCATGCGCTCGTGCACAATGGTGAGGAGTTGCTGGACGAGCTCCAACTCCCTCACTGGTACGAGAGCACTGGTGTCTGGACATACCAGTTGCTCAGGTACCTCTGCCCAGTGGACATGGAGTCCCTCTCGGATGGCATACTCTATGTCTCCTGTGTCGCACTCGACTGTCGCTGTCGTGTGGGGATTTCTCAGCTGTCGTGATTTCGTCGCTGGAATTTGCAAAATATTCGTTAGTGTTAAAAGATTGAAGTGCGAAGAAATTTAAGGACACATATATCGTAAATAGGAGCTGCACAACACAATCAAAATGCACCATACAGCGCCACTCTCTTTTTACCTTACCGGCGTTGCCGGCGTTGGCACAGTGGAAAGGGTACTTCACACCCCGTTTTTCTTTGGGCACGGCTTTGCCTCGTGGGACAGACCGTCACAACGCAATGAAAATACGCAAACGTGTAATTTTTGTCGCCGTTGTTTTATCTTTCGAAACCACTATTAATGCTTGTAATTCGTTAGTCATCGCGAGAGCAACGTTGGAACTGGCTTCAAGCCTGAAAGAGTTGAAGTGTTGAAATAAAACGCGAACTTCGAACTACATAACTCAAAATATTTTGTGTAGGTTTCATTACGGTCTTAGGGCGTGGATAGGTGCCTTCTGAAGTCGTTACATGAAGTCTCAGCTGAGGGCGCCACTCATCACGGAACTCACTCCTATGTAGTTTTCCGCCTTTAGTTCGACGTTCCTTTACTTTAGAATTTCATTTCGATGGCCCTCGCTGTTTGATTCCTGCAACGTGTGCACCTTCACTTTCGATGCGCTGACGTGGTGATCTTGTGTGCTTCGAAACAGAGGTCACGTTCCCGCCACAGTGTCCGAAATGCGCAACGCAGGGTTCGGTATGCCTTGTCCAATACTCACAACCTCAGTTTGTCGTTTCTCTTGCTTATGAGTCTATGACAGATTGGCGTGTTCTTCAAGCAGGATTCAGGCACACGGACGTCGAGTTGGCGGGCATGTGCCAGCACAGAAAGCAAGGGCTCCACAAGCCGTGATAGCATCTTCCAAGGCTGATCTCCACATGAAGGCCACAACCGAAGGTTCACCTCTCATTCTTGATTTACTCTCAGAAAATCCAGAAAGATTTTGTATCTATAGAACTCCCTAGGTTGGCGAAACACGGAGGTTGACATGCTTTCTTGTTCGAGTTTCTCCACTTCGATTTTGAGGTGCATGACCTCCGCCGCTAGCATGCGGATTCCAGTCGACACGCCTCCTTGCAATTTACTTCAGAAGGAGAACGGACTCTATAAGAGGGTGGTCAGCCGTCAGATTGTACAGTAGTGCTTGCAAGACTGAGCAAGATTTGAGCCACTGAGAAGGAACTTACTTTTCTAGACCGAAATTGAGCGTACCGTTTATAAATGAAATATCAAGCTAGTTTCTATTGCCAATTTACATTAGGTTTCTGAGGCCTTGATGTGTAAGGCATCTCTCCGAGTTGATGTTGATAGCCTGCCGTTCCTGCAAGTGCGCTGTGCTCAGCGATCTGGGGTGTCGACAGCATGCCGTTCCTGCCAGCGCACCGAACTCAGCGACCTTTCATTCGGTGACGATGAGGACACAAAGCTATTCAATCTGCCAACCATTCAAGTACGCTGGAAGGCCTTTCACTCGCTGCACGAAACTCTCACTGAAAGTGACGCTGCTAAATCGCCGACATCCTCATCCTGAGCCGTCGGTCGAGCTCAGATAAACATGCACGCCTAGTTTTCGGCGCAGATGCCAAGCACAATCTAGCTCTACCTGTGGACTGCAAACTGCATTATGATCTCAGAAGCCTCCGCCTCAGCATCCTATCTCGTCAGTGCTCTCGCAGGCCTCCACGTCAGCGCCTGACCTCCTCGCCGTTGAAAGCTAGGTTTGTGGAGACGGAGAGAGCCCCCACGAGGCGCGTTTGCTCACCACCGTTTCTCGTGCCGGTGCCGCGCAGGAGCTCGCTGCGGCCATGACGTTTATGTACATCTGCCACGCCGAACCTGCCCATGCTGCTGTGATTAAGGAGCTACCTGACTGGTAGGATCCCTTTGCGGGGCGATTCCACGGCTCTGTCTATTGGACACCAGCCTGAAGGTTGCTTAAATCTGTATCCCGGTGCTTGGCGTCGAGCGCAAGTTATTAGGCACCCAGGTCCGCAAGAGCATCTAAGGCGAGAGGCGAGCTGGGGCCCCTTGTTGACGTGGCGGGTCAGCAGGAGCGTTTAAGGCGAGGGGCGAGCTGGGGCCCCTTCGTGACGTGGCGGGTCAGCAGGGCGTTTAAGGCGAGGGCGAGCTGGGGCCCCTTCGTGACGTGGGGGCGGGAGCGTTGAAGGCGAGAGGCGGCTGGGGCCCCTTCGTGACGTGGGGGTCAGCAGGAGCGTTGGCGAGGCGCGCTGGGGCCTGTGGATACGTGGAGTCAGCAGGAGAAGGCGGGGCGCGCTGGGGCCTGTGGATACGTGGAGTCAGCAGGAGCATTTAAGGAGAGGGGCGCGCTGGGCCCTGTGGATACGTGGAGTCAGCAGGAGCATTGAGACGGGGAAAGCCCGGGACCTGCGTGATGTGGCTCGTTCAGGGCTGCCAATCTATTTGGAGTTTTATATCTTGCTTTCTTCGGCGCTTTTCTCGTGCGCGTGTTCAAAAAGCGCGCCAAGTTTGTCACCTCCACGGTGAGCCCCTTCTTCTTGGTGCAGGGCCCTGGTGAGAGCACCTGACCTCGCGCTCTGACCCTTCCGCCCACCCGACACAAGGCCTTGGAACCTGTTGGCTCCCATCCGCGAAGTTGGGGGATCCCTCAGGAAGCTTATCTCACTTACCTTTAATCCCGTGGGAACCCTAGAAAGCTCCCATCACATGCTGCTTCCGCGGTGCTCCTCAGCGAAGCCGTGGCGCACGACGGTTTTCCACCTGCTAGGCGCCGTGCCGGTTCAGAGCTCAGCCACGGCATGACGTGGCCCTTTCCTAGCGCACCTCGGGGACACGGCTCTGTCCCACTCGACGCTCAAGAGAGCAACTCACCCAGGACAGGGGGCGGGCGCTGCTGACAGAGACTCGCGAGCGAAAAGACGGAGGCGGCGGAAGATGATGATGGATCCTATAAACCAAAAGATCCGGGCGTTCTTGACGCCATCGGGTGTGTCTTGCATGCGGTTAACTTCCAGATTGCTCTCAGTTGCACAGCATATGCATGGCAGCCACCCACTAACCTTTACTGGATGGGCGAGGTGGGGGTGCCAGGGGGGCAATCACGGCGGGCTTGCTTTGCGCCTTCTTCTTCAAAGGCTCGCAAGCCATCGATGCGACTTTTGCTGGAAAGCAGCTATCCAATGACTACACGGTAAGTGCCCCATGAGCACTGCAGGTGGTGAGCCCCAGAGCCCCTGTGAGCGCAAGTAGTCGCCAGCTGTTTGGCCCGCGCAGCTCGTGATAATACTGCAGGCCTCTCTTTGTCCTGCAGCCGCGGCTCGGCCCGGAGTTGAAACTCGTGGCAGCAACAAGTGCTCGTGCGTCCAATGCCTCAGCAGAGTGGTGCCGTACGTAGCTTCGGATGGGAGCGCACGTTGAGGCGCCCACAAGAAATCCGGTGAAATGTCCAATCAAATGGTTCGAATGTCACTGAACAAATCTAGAATGTCATCCTTGGGTCTGACCTCCTCACCACCCCTGAGAATGCCAAGAGATTGCCTCGCTCGCAAACCCTAACGTTTGAGTTCCTAACGTTTGAGTTTCTCCCCGGCAATGTTTGGTGGGTTGCATTTCGTGTTCGCCTAGTGGCGAGCGGTAGGGCGTCTTCCAGCGACCGGAAGTAAGCTGAGTTTGGGAAGACTTGTCAACTCTCGGGACAAGTGGCCAGCGCGAGTCTCTGTTAACAGTGTGTCAGGCATGGAGACAGTGGCTTGGCTGACTACGATGTTTGTGGCTGTGATGGCTTTGCAGGCTGCGCAAATTACAATCACCGTTCGAACTATCATCTCAGGATTAGCATATCTTGCCACATTCGTGTTTGGATTGAATACCGCAGGCTTGACCGCCTTGGCCTTCAAGCTGCTGATTTTTGGACCTGACGAGGCGGAAGCGGAAGAAGCTGAGAAGGTTACACGCAACTCTATCTTTGAAACTGCCATAGATCGACCCGCAGCCCTTTGCCATTGTTCATCAACAGGCAGAATTCCCGCGCATGGGCCACACGCATGTGGCACAATAGCAGCATCCATCAGCTGCCCATCATAGGATTACTGCGCACGCAGTGCAGTTGGAGTTGTGCTTGAGTGGCCCAGTCAGGCTTTGGCGGTCCCATTCTTCACTAGCAAGCTCTCCAAAAACCGGATAAGTGCCCCAAGTGTGCTCAGTCCTTTGATCCACGGCGTGTGTGCTCAGTCCTTTGATCCACGGCGTGTGTGCCTGGTGCAGCCGATCTTCTGTGGCTACATGGTGCCAAAGTAATCGGTCCAAGGATAAGGCACACTCAATCCAAATGAAACCAGTCCAAGAATAATCCACCCTCAATCTGTGCATGCATCCATGGTGGCCATATTTCCCCACTGCGCGGCTCATCCTGTGCCCATATTTCCCCACTGCGCGGCTCATCCTGCGCCCATATTTCTGTCATCCTGCGCGCGCGGCGTCAGCCTGCGCCCATATTTCCCACTGCGCGCTCAGCCTGCGCCCATATTTCCCACTGCGCGGCTCAGCCTGCGCCCATATTTCCCACTGCGCGGCTCAGCCTGCGCCCATATTTCACCGCGCGCGGCTCAGCCTGCGCCCATATTTCCCACTGCGCGCTCAGCCTGCGCTCATATTTCACTGCGCGGCTCATCCTGCACCCATATTTCCCCACTGCGCGGCTCAGCCTGCGCCCATATTTCCCCTGCGCGGCTCATCCTGCGCCCATATTTCCCCACTGCGCGGCTCATCCCTGCGCTCATATTTCCCACTGCGCGGCTCATCCTGTGCCCATATTTCCCCACTGCGCGGCTCAGCCTGCGCCCATATTCCCACTGCGCGGCTCAGCCTGCGCCCATATTTCCCCACTGCGCGGCTCAGCCTGTGCCCATATTTCCCACTGCGCGGCTCAGCCTGCGCCCATATTTCCCCACTGCGCGGCTCATCCTGTGCCCATTCCACTGCGCGGCTCAGCCTGCGCTCCAGCCTCCCACTGCGGCTCAGCCTGCTTCCCATATCGCCCATATTTCCCACTGCGCGGCTCATCCTGTGCCCATATTTCCCCACTGCGCGGCTCAGCCTGCGCCATATTTCCACTCTGTGCCCATATTTCCCACTGCGC
This sequence comes from Cymbomonas tetramitiformis, assembly GCA_001247695.2. Taxonomy (NCBI): domain Eukaryota; kingdom Viridiplantae; phylum Chlorophyta; class Pyramimonadophyceae; order Pyramimonadales; family Pyramimonadaceae; genus Cymbomonas; species Cymbomonas tetramitiformis. The sequence continues at coordinate 15,786 of LGRX02034246.1, read as the reverse complement.
GGCTCAGCCTGCGCCCATATTTCCCACTGCGTGGTCATCCTGCGCCCATATTTCCCCACTGCGCGGCTCAGCCTGTGCCCATATTTCCCACTGCGCGGCTCAGCTGCGCCATATTTCCCACTGCGCGGCTCAGCCCCCATATTTCCCACTGCGCGGCTCAGCCTCTGCGCCCATATTTCACTGCGCGGCTCATTGTGCCCATATTTCCCCACTGCGCGGCTCAGCCTGCGCCCATATTTCCACTCTGTGCCCATATTTCCCCACTGCGCGGCTCAGCCTGCGCCCATATTTCCCCACTGCGCGGGTCATCCTGCGCCCATATTTCCCCACTGCGCGGGTCAGCCTGCGCTCAGTCAGCTTGGCCTCTATTGGGGCGACCCAAAGTAGCTGCGAATTCGCTTGGTACAGCAGGAGGTTTGCCTTCCCCTAATCGTCCAAAGCATCTCCAGCCGGTTGCCCCACCGGTTCCACTGCCTCTGCTCACTCTGCCCGCCAACGACCATTTATCCGGACGTGGAACATGATTGTGCCCCACCTGGAAGGTCCAAGTAGCCGCCGCCCGGTATGCTGGGGAAAAACGATGCTGACGGTGCCGTAGGACAGCCACCTCCAGCTCCCAAAACCAAAACTGGCCTGGCCAGTAAGGGGCCACCACCGTGCCCCCGACGCCTCGATCCCACAGCTTGTGAGCCACCTTGTCCAGTTGGTCCTATGGCAGTTGGTTCCACTCCGTCTCTCATCGCTAGCCACTGCAAAGTTTAAAATCAATTGAAACCCATGAAATTCCGCTGCCTCTCATCCAAACATTTCATGATTTGGGTTGCCTCATATCCCCACATCGATTTTCTTGGGCTCTGCCCTTATTGGCATATTGAGCTGCTTTGTCCATAATTGTCCACTGAGTGGTTGCGACCATATCTTGCCATTGAGAGGCTCGGAAGGCATCCGTATTCTCACCATGAACGGCTCGGGCTAGGTTCTTTCTCCTGTTTTGAGCGGCTCGGGATGCACCCATGTCCCCCCTGAGTGGCTCAAGTTGCCCCCATGAAGGATTCAGTTGGACACATCTTTCCCCACGGAACGGCTACTTTTGTATGGCACATTTCCATGTTTTGAACAAATGGATGTTGGATCTCAGTTTGAGGGTGGAGTTGCAGGGCGATACCATGGACTCTTCGGAAGACAAAGGCAAGCCTGCTGGTGATGAATAGGCAAATGCCATTACATGAAGATCCTTGGATTCTTTGGTATGCAAGTGCTGATTTATGTTGATATCCACTTTGCGGGTCATCAAATGCGTCGTGAATTTGCATGCCACGCAATACTGTGTTCGTTCCGTGACAATCGATTCCCTTGACTCGCGAGGATCTGCCAGCCCGCAAGTGTTGCGGAGCACGATACGATTGGGCACCCATATTCCGGGCACCGCTTCCTATGTGCTTTGAAACAGCACGCACCACTTGTGACATTCGGACGAGACGGGTAGTCGTTCGGAGCGGAAGATGCTCTGTGATGTGGGAATGGCACACCTGCATCTTAATACCTCGGTATACACTCAGGCGCATGCCAATAGCGCGAGTGCAAGAGATTCTTGCGAGGTAAAAATCTATGTATGTGATATTATCGTGTATGTCCTGAAGTGAAGTATTCCTGTTCAAATATAGGCAGCCGTTTCATGTTTCATCCTTACAGCTGACACAGATTTTACCAAAACGAGTGCAATGCCTGATTTGGGTAATGGACCAGTATCCTATTTTCCAAGTATCACTTTGGCTCTTAGTTCCTTACCCTAGTCGAGGGTGGTATCACCGTACAATTCACGCACATCATAAGGCAAACATTGCTTTGGGGAGAGGGCCCTGATTCCGGACAAGGGATTTGCCCCCCCCAAGGAGCACATCTTAACGTCCGTCTAAGGGGTCTTACCCATCCCCCTACTAGTTTACCCCCCTAGCAGTTCCCTTGAGGATGTGTTCTTCGATATTCTAGGGGGGATGTATCCCCCCTAGCAACACGTTTCAGAGCCCAGGGGTTAAATCCCCATGCATACCAAGACGGTGTATGGAATTGCAGCCTTCCCCCGGAAGCAATGTTTGCCGTCACTAAACGATGGTTATCCCTTGTAAATCCTCATACAACTGTTGTATATAAAATGGAGTAATAAGCCCCGGCGAGGGGCGTGGAATGTGAGGCCGTACGTCTCAAGGGTTTCCATCTCAGGCGTAATTCAGAATGGCACTGCAAAGTCGTAAGTGGCACTATGACGGTCACCCGCGTGCCACGCGCAGGCGTTCCTACGGTCAACCAAAGGTTATAGGCTTGACAAAATCAAAAACCTGAACGTCATAAGAGATAATAATAAGATAACATTTACGCTGAAATAGAAGACCAAGTCATACGAGCACCGTAATCCTGCTAGACGACAGGCAACTGTAAACAGAAGAGGGTGCTCTCTAAATCATAGCGCGCCCCGAAGGGCTCATCAAAGTCGAATCAACTAAGGAAAACGCAGCATGATAAAAATACGCAGAGCGCTAAAAAGTCGTGCTGGCGGAGAAACAGCTGTGGCCGCGTCGGTGGTGTGGAGCTGAATCTGTGGTAGTGAAACGGGGTGGCGGTGGAGGGGCGGGAAGGTGGTGGTGGAGGGGGAGGGGGGGATCCTCCCCCTAAGAAGAGGGGAGCAGGGGGCCGACGCCCCCTGTCCCCCGAATGGCAAACGTCAGAGGAAAGTATTACGTATTCAAGAAGTGTTTGTAGGAAATCATTTGCTTGCTGTACTGCATCATCCTCTGTCAAACCTGAGATACTGGCTATAGGAGCATACGTGGGGTCAGTATTCGTTGTTCTGGTGTCACTGTTCAAGAAAGCGTCACGTCTGATTCTGGTGTGATGTCTACAGAGTCTTGAAAGCTTTTTCAAAAGAGGTTTTATTCTCTTATGGGGCACTCCAATTTTACCTAAAACTTGACCAAAGTATTTCGGAAGGTAGCCCATTAGGGTGAGTTCTTTCGGCCAAGCAACCGTGCCCCTAAACGGTTTACAGTCATTATTTGTGTGTGTTGTATCAAAGTGCCCCCCATAGTGATACGAGAGATTAGTATAATTTATGTTGTTGTTTGGAAGGGGCCAGGGGCAGAGGCTGGATGTGCTGGATTTGGCACCGTAACCCCTAAATGTGTCACCTGCCTCCTCTTCGAGTAGTCTGGGCGACCGTCACCCGCGTAGGCCGAAACCGAGACCCCGAACTGTATAACCCGGGTATCCGTTATCTCTTTAAGCACTCGAAGTAGTTTCCGTTCCGATTGCTTGAGTGCTTTCGGAGTGAATTCTTAAACTGTATTGTCAAGTGAGATAATCAAGATAAACCTAAACCTAAACCCGAAACGGTCATCACTGACTGATTGTACTACTACTGTCTAGTCACTATCTCAGTCTCGGGACCCTTCTGACCCAGGGGCCTGCTTGTCAGGGCTGCCTGGCCAGTACTCAGCACACCACCTCCATACTGGAGATGTGGTGACTAACATCAGGTATACAAATGTTAGTGTGGCAGAGGTCGCCAGCAAGAATGTTAAGCAGCAGTGTTGTAGCTATTCTACTGTGATATTCTGACAAAACCGAAGGGCTAAACTGCCGAATAAAGCAGCCACTGAAGTCCATAAATCATTGGAGTCCACAAATCCATAAAACTACAGTAGCAAACAAGTATAGTGCATAACAAATTGAATTGTAAATCTCAAAAGCTGAAACCAAAGCACATCGAGCACGGCAAAGATAAATTGAAGCCCCTTGTAGATCTCGCCGTGGTCAGAGTAAAACCGTGCACCGGCCCGCCTGCCAGTGCACATCCAGAGATGCTACGGTTCTGCCGTGGTGGCAACACCACCATACCCAGAGGCTTCTGCAGGCATGCCGCCATGGCCGAAACCCTGAGGCTCAGCCGTCAACGCCGATCCCAGCACCTGCATACGCCGTTCCTGCACCACCGCGGGCTCAGAGAATTAAAGCCGGCGTACAGGCAAAGCTGCCCCACACACATTACCGGGGACTCAGTGAGGATGAAGTTGATGTTGTTGTCGATCTCGTCCATGCCGATGTCGCCAAAGCCCGCCGCGCTACCCCAGCAATGCCGAAGGCCAGCAAACCAAGAAAACAGGTCAGCATGACAAAGTGTGGCCGAAGGCCGAAAGGCGGAGCACCGCAGCCCACCACCTGCCGAGAGCGGACCGCCGAAGCACAGCCAGGTGCCCCCGCGAATGATTCCTCAAAAATTGAGGGAGAGAACTCCTTCTCCTCCGAGTCCACGAACATCTCCCCGATGATGCGCCCGAACGCCCAAACGAGCATACCACCGCGGAGACAGGCGCTCTGAGAGTAGCGGACGGCACGGGATGCCGCAACGGTACGAGGTCAACCCCGCCAGGGAAATCCTCCGTCGGAATGCAAACATGAGCGGCGTGCCCCGCCGGAACGGTGCTAACCGCAGCACCCGCACAACCATGCGGCACCACCTGCTGCGGCATGCCAGCCGCCAAGGTACTGCCGGCTCGTCACGCGCGGACACATCGTCGTTCACCATCAGATAGGTAGGGCGCAAAATGAACCCCTACCTTCTCTTCCATTGCCTTTACTACCTATATGTGGATACACACAGCCGGTGACTGCGCCCTGGTGCGGAATCACGTGCTTAGGAAAAGTCACCGGCTGTGCGTATTCAGGTATGCGGACTCCCCTGTTTTCCGGCATGCACGCGGTGGGATTCCAATGCTGCGGGAATATCCCATGGTTTCCGCAGTGGATTCAAACATGCTTTCGTGAACTGGTGCGCAGGCCTCCGAAGCTGCAACCGTGCAGGGAGGCGGCCTCCCCCCGGTCGCTGGAGGAGTGGTCGAGGAAAACCCGGTAAGACCGTGAACTTTTCCTTCCCCTCCCTTCCCGTACGGGATCCCGCCCGCCCGCCCTTCATCTAGTGAACGCAGCCGCCACTCCGCGGGTGCCTGGTCAGCAGCCCGTCCGGCAGCAGCCTATCACTGTTCATCTGCGGTTGCGAATCAGCGGCCAAGGGGTGAACAGCGAGTCATGGGTGGGATCGTTTTTTTTCCCGCATATATCTTTGTTTATATCCTTGTAGAAAGGTGCATATGGTGCACGCAAGGAACAGAGGACCCTGGGACGAAGGGTGCGGGGAGGCTGCTCCGCTCCGCGCCGAATCAGGCGCGTGGCGCGTGTGGCGCTCTCCCCGGCGCTGTGCCTAATGCTGCTTCATCTGCGGTTGCGAATCAGCGGCCAAAGGGTGAGCAGCGGCGCTGCAGGTCGTGGGTGGGGAGGGATGCGCGAGGGTGCGCGTACGGTAGATAGGTGCATAGCGTGCACGCAAGGACCATAGGACCCAGGGACAAAGGGTGCGGGGAGGCTGCTCCGCTCCGCGCCGAATCAGGCGCGTGGCGCGTGCGGCGCTCTCCCCGGCGCCGTGCCTTATGCTGCTTCATCTGCGGTTGCGAATCAGCGGCCAAAGGGTGAGCAGCGGCGCTGCGAGTGGTGGGTGGGGAGGGATGGGCGAGGGTGCGCGTACGGTAGAAAGGTGCATAGGGTGCACGCAAGGACCATAGGACCCAGGGGCAAAGGGTGCGGGGAGGCCGCTCCGCTCCGCGCCGAATCAGGCGCGTGGCGCGTGCGGCGCTCTCCCCGGCGCTGTGCCTTATGCTGCTTCATCTGCGGTTGCGAATCAGCGGCCAAAGGGTGAGCAGCGGCGCTGCGAGTCGTGGGTGGGGAGGGATGGGCGAGGGTGCGCGTACAGTAGTAGAAAGGTGCATAGGGTGCACGCAAGGACCATAGGACCCAGGGGCAAAGGGTGCGGGGAGGCTGCTCCGCTCCGCGCCGAATCAGGCGCGTGGCGCGTGCGGCGCTCTCCCCGGCGCTGTGCCTTATGCTGCTTCATCTGCGGTTGCGAATCAGCGGCCAAAGGGTGAGCAGCGGCGCTGCAGGTCGTGGGTGGGGAGGGATGCGCGAGGGTGCGCGTACGGTAGATAGGTGCATAGTCTGCACGCAAGGACCATAGGACCCAGGGACAAAGGGTGCGGGGAGGCTGCTCCGCTCCGCGCCGAATCAGGCGCGTGGCGCGTGCGGCGCTCTCCCCGGCGCTGTGCCTTATGCTGCTTCATCTGCGGTTGCGAATCAGCGGCCAAAGGGTGAGCAGCGGCGCTGCGAGTCGTGGGTGGGGAGGGATGCGCGAGGGTGCGCGTACAGTAGAAAGGTGCATAGCGTGCATGCAAGGACCATAGGACCCAGGGACAAGGGTGCGGGGAGGCTGCTCCGCTCCGCGCCGAATCAGGCGCGTGGCGCGTGCGGCGCTCTCCCCGGCGCTGTGCCTTATGCTGCTTCATCTGCGGTTGCGAATCAGCGGCCAAAGGGTGAGCAGCGGCGCTGCGAGTCGTGGGTGGGGATGGATGGGCGAGGGTGCGCGTACAGTAGTAGAAAGGTGCATAGGGTGCACGCAAGGACCATAGGACCCGGGGGCAAAGGGTGCGGGGAGGCTGCTCCGCTCCGCGCCGAATCAGGCGCGTGGCGCGTGCGGCGCTCTCCCCGGCGCTGTGCCTTATGCTGCTTCATCTGCGGTTGCGAATCAGCGGCCAAAGGGTGAGCAGCGGCGCTGCGAGTGGTGGGTGGGGAGGGATGCGCGGAGGGTGCGCGTACGGTAGATAGGTGCAAAGCGTGCCCGCAAGGACCATAGGACCCAGGGACCAAGGGTGCGGGGAGGCTGCTTCCGCTCCGCGCCGAATCAGGCGCGTGGCGCGTGCGGCGCTCTCCCCGGCGCCGTGCCTTATGCTGCTTCATCTGCGGTTGCGAATCAGCGGCCAAAGGGTGAGCAGCGGCGCTGTGAGTGGTGGGTGGGGCGGGATGGGCGAGGGTGCGCGTACAGTAGAAAGGTGCACCGCGTGCATGCAAGGACCATAGGACCCAGGGGCAAAGGGCGCGGGGAGGCTGCATGATGGTGTGCATGGTGGGAAGGCGCCCGGTGATGGAAGGTTGTGATGCTCAATATGTGGGGACAGCTCCCCGGGCACGCGCCTGTCACCCGAGTAGATTTTGCGTGTTTGTTAAATTTCCAGCAGAATGTTTATTTCGTGATAGATATTTTGGTGCCTAATTAATGCATGTTGTTTTTTTCCCCCAGGAATTATAAGATTCCAGTGAAGAGGAGGATGCACAGTTTCACTGTAGACTTTCCAAGATCTTTCTGTTTGATGTCCTGGTGTATGGATGTTATCTTTGTGAAGAATATCCATACTGCCACGACTGTTCCACAAATATGTTCTGCGAGTGTGGTGTGTTTTTGTGTGAGAACTGTGGGGGTCACGAGGAAAAGGTAGTGTGTAAAGCATGTAGGCAGGGTAAGGTTTTTCATTAACTCAGACATGTATCAGATGTTGGAATAACTTGTTTATTAGCAACTGATCAGCCTCAGCACAATATTTACTATCTATTTCAACATCAATAAATCTGCGATTATTGATATTGCATATCTTGCCGTATATAACTTTGTTTATATCTTTGTAGAAAGGTGCACAGGGTGCACGCAAGGACCATAGGACCCAGGGACAAAGGGTGCGGGGAGGCTGCTCCGCTCCGCGCCGAATCAGGCGCGTGGCGCGTGTGGCGCTCTCCCCGGCGCCGTGCCTTATGCTGCTTCATCTGCGGTTGCGAATCAGCGGCCAAAGGGTGAGCAGCGGCGCTGCGAGTGGTGGGTGAGGAGGGATGGGCGAGGGTGCGCGTACAGTAGAAAGGTGCATAGCGTGCATGCAAGGACCATAGGACCCAGGGGCAAAGGGTGCGGAGAGGCTGCATGATGGTGTGCATGGTGGGAAGGCGCCCGGTGGTAGAAGGTTGTGATGTTCAATATGTGGGGACAGCTCCCCGGGCACGCGCCTGTAACCCGAGTAGATTTCGCGTGTTTGTTAAATTTCCAGCAGAATATTTATTTTGTGATAGATATTTTAATGCCTAATTAATGCATATTGTTCCCCCCCCCCCAGGAATTAGAAGATTCCATGTGGAACTGAAACTCCCGAATCAGGGCCTTTACGTCAACGTCGGACGGTTGGCCAGAATACAGGATGTTCTTGTCCGTGAGGGGCACGTGCTTCCGCTTGCCGGCGTTGGCGTCCCAAATCTCGAGGACGTGGGCGTAGATGTCCTCAAGGTCCACCTTGGCCAACTCAACGTCGAGCCGAAGCGGCGTGATGACCTTGTCGTAGAATTCGGTGTCGAGTGAAGCCAGAAGCTGTTTCTTCGCCATCATCTCGTCGAGAGGTCCAGAAGGTCCGTTGCCAATAGCCGTAAGGCAGGCGTCAAAGTCCCGTGGATAAGTGGATCGGGGTCCTTCTCGGAGTTGAAGAAGATAGAGCAAAGCTCCTCGTAGTGCCCAAGAGGTCGGACCACGCGAGGGATCAACCTCTTGGTGACCTCGAGGAGGGCACGCTTGCCATCCTGAGGCGAAGCCCGTCACGAGGCATCAACCCAACGCCGCGCGGGTGAATTTGGAGAGGTCAACGATGTCAAAGTTGAGAAGAGAATCGCGTTGAAGATGGCGTTGACCTCCTTCGTCGCGTCCGCCAGGTCAAAAAGAGCGGCGTTGGCGGGGTCCTTCTGCTCGAACGCGCGCTGCAAGGACTTCACAATGGACGTCCGGAGCGTGTTGTGGTTCGACTCATCGCCTCGGAAGGTCTCGTCCTTGGAGCCCAAGGCGTCGCGAGAGATCCTCTTGATGATGTCCACGTCCCAAGTGGAATTTTGGATGGCCGTAGCACGAGTCCGGTCCGCAGCCGTGAGGGCAACACCGGGAGAATCCGGTGTCGGCCTATAACGAGAGCCGATGTCGCGTGAAAAAAATCGTATCTAGTCTAATGCGGTTGTTGGCCCCCAAGGGAGGCGTGGCGTGAGAATTTACACTCATATTGAAGATCCAGTAGGTGGGAGCGTCGGGGTAGAGGGCCGATGTCGGAGAATACAGAAAAGTGATGGTCGAGAGCCGTAAGATGCAGTGTCGGAGCGGATAATTAAGGAAGCCGTAACTGTGAAATTGTAAGATCGTAACGCGGCGGCCAAGGAAACTCACGACAAAAATTGATCAAGTTTTAGTCGAGTGAAATCCAACGCGGACAACACAAAATAATCCCAGGTAGGCGCACGCTGCAGCGATACCAAATTAATCCGCCCGTAAACTAGCTCTCGACCGCAACTGCGAAAATCACGACATCAAATTGGGCCCCCAACGCCCCACCAAGCGGAGTGGCTTAGCCACTCATGCAATCAAAAGTAGTGGAAGGTGCCTGGCGCACCATAACCTGTGGGATATATCGTGCCAACTATATATTGAGGTGCTGATAACACAGAATGCTTACACTTAAGATAACATAAGAAGTGAAGTTAGATTGAGTGTCGCTCGGCTTAAGCCCGAAACCCCTGAACCTGTGACAGCCGTAGTAACGGAGTACTAGTACAGACAGTGACTGTGACACACACGGGGTTGCTGGATTCAGTGACCCGTAGGTCATAACTTATCTGACTCCCGTTAGCTGTACCAGTACTCGTACAGTACTAGGGTGACAGATCCCTAGGTCACAGACACCTTATATTCGTTTATCTCTATAATCAGTTTACACTTGTATGAAAGATATTCAGTGACCGCACCCGATATAATACGTTATATTATATCTCACAGGTTATGGGGTATTACCCCGCTTTTATCACTGCTGACTTTGCCATGATTGGCTAAGCTTTTCCGCTTGGCGGGGCGTTGGGGCCTCGCGAGATGTTGAATTGGCCACTTTAGGGCGCGCGGTTTGCGCTATGTTGCGGTGAGATTACGAGTTGGGATTTTCGGCAACTTCTTCGAGTGTCCGCGTTGGATTTTGTTTTAGACTGGGCTTGATCACCCTTGTCAACAACTCCTTGGCCGCCGCGTGTTCGACTCCGTTGATTTCGTTCGACCCCTTCTTCTCCTCACTCCGCAACTGCATTACGGTCGCCCGCCACCTCACAATTTGACACTCGCCTTTTCCCCAACCCCCCTCCTATAGGAATTTATTCTGATGACTTCATCCTCAGTTGGAACACCAGCCATGGGCGCTAGGATGCGCCTAGATTCAATTTTTGCTAGGAACGTGGGTGCTCGCTACAAGAGCACCCCGCAGTCAGCGAATGTCGCACTCGCTGCTGCTGACAGGACGCGCAGCAATGCCGTTTTGCAATCGTCTTGGGACGTTGACGTTGTGAAGCGTGTTGCGAAGGACACCTTAGGTACTAAGGCGTCCTCGTTTTCCGGAAGTGAACCTCATCGACAACTTCTTTGGGATTCCTTGGTTACTGCCTTGGAAGCGTCGTTTGTCAACAAGGACAACGCCAACGAGGACATCTTTGACCTCGTGGACGTCACCAAGGAGGTTCACCCGATCTTCAACGACATTTTGCTTCGTGCGTTGGTCTCTTTGACAACGCCACACTCTCCAGCTCGAAGGTGGGTTGACGCTTCCGCTCAGATCTCTCCGCGCGACGGTAAGCGTGCTCTCCTAGAGATCACCAAGCGGCTGCTGCCGCCTGGGCATCGGCCGCTCCGCCATCATGAAGAACTCTGAAGCATTTCTTTTGGTTCTTCTAATGACCCTGAGCCCTTGGTTGCACAATTTGACGAATGCCTTAAAGCTATCGCGGCTAGCGGAGCGGGTCCCCTGGATGACGAAGCAGCCAAAAGGCAGCTCCTGGCAGCGCTGGACGCTGACTTCTACAAGGAAGTGATCACCCCGCTCCGCCTGGACACCGAGTTGGCGAAAGTGAGCATCGAGGAGGTGTACACTCACGTTCTAGAGGTGTGGTGGAGTGCGAACCCTAATGGCCCTCCCACCCGCCCCAAGACAGCCGCGCCTGTCCCGACGCACACGCCTCTCGGGTTGGCTTACGCAGGTGATGGGCAGGGTGACATCTCAGACTTCCTAGAGGGGTTTGCTCGTATCATTGGTGAGGCCTCTACCCTACTCGCCTCCCTCCATCATGACGAGCGCGGAATTGCACCCGACACACCGCCGCCGCGGAGTGATTTTTCCCGTAGGCATGGGGGCGGTGGTGTAAAATTTCCACCGTCCAAGTGGCGCGACGAACGAAACCGTCGGACCGATGGTAAGTTTCACGGACGTAATCGTCACGTGGGATGGAAGCAACGCTTCGCGGCATCCCCGCTCCCGAAGGGCGGGAATTGGCCTCAAGGCATGAAGCCGCAGGGTGCTAGGAGCATTTTTTTTCACTCCGCATCCTCGGCCTTCGTTCAGGAGTGCCCCCTCTGCCCTGGGCACTTTCACGACACTGCACGTTGCCCTGAGGTGTGTGGTTCGTGCGATGTGGACCTACGGGATGCCGCCATGGACCTAGACGAGGTGGTTTCGGCCTTCCAGACGGCCTTCGACAACGAGAACGACGAGGACTTCGCTGTCCTGTGCCACGAGCACGACCAGCCACTGGTGCGTAATGATCCTGAGCCTTTCACCTATCCGGTACTGCACGACGTGGGATTGCGTGCACACTATGCGGGCTTGGGTCGTGGTGCTTCGGGCGCCGACATGGAGGATGTACTCTCAGATGCACGAGGCGTCCTTGCGTCCCTACGTTCTGCGGCTACGGCTGCAGAAGTCGGTGGTGCTACCGCATCTGGTGAGCAACCACCGCTGCACATCGGCACTTTGTCTGTGCCGCAGGTGGTGTGCGATGCGCCACCACCTGCCAATCGCGAGATCGACACGGGGCTTTACCCTATTTCGGCATCGGACCCCGCTTCTTTCGGATCTCCTTTCGAGGAACCGCTACGAGTGTCTTTTATGGACCGGGTGATGCCCGGATGCCCTGACCCTTCCCTTCATTTGTGTTCAATTGAGCCTTCTCACGGCTCGATTCACCCGGAAGAGCTTTCCGTGATCGACGATGACGACGGCTCCGACAGTTATTCCTTTTCCGGAGACGAGATTCCCTCGGCCCCACCGGCTACACGGGCACGTGTCGGTGTGGCAACATTGCCGAGGGTCTTCTCTCTTGCATCTCTAGCCCTGCCCGCACTCATGTGTCTTGCATGTGTGTCAGCGGTTCAGGGTTCGGTGGTGCTCGATCGAGCCCCTGAATTCACCGCAGCGGTACATCCCATTGGGGTGACTGCCGACAGTCTGCCTGCCTTGCCGTACTATTTTACTTTCGGCATTCCTCTTCCTACTGAGGTTTCGGCAGGTTTACATTCTGATTTTCAATTTTCAGAGTTCCTAATTTTGCTCCGCGAATCTTTCCCTGGCTCTGACTTTTGGACTCTGGCTTCTGGCTTCTGGTTCTGGACTCTGGCTTCTGGGCTCTGGTTCTGGATTATGGCTTCTGGACTCTGGTTCTGGTTGAACTTCTTTGACACTGACCACTTCTTCAACTCTGGTGAACTCTGCAACTTTGTGGACCACTTTCAAAGTGGCTGAATATCTGCTGAATTGCGCTGTAGGAACTAAGCTTGCAAGCAGTGTCCTAGCAGCAGTTTTAGGAAGGGACCGCCCTGGCTAAAGCACAGGCCTCCCTCTAGCAGTTTCCAGCTCCTAGCTGTTTGTTGTTTCGGAACAATATGCTTTGTCTGTGCTCCGCTCTCTGCCACCTGTAACAGCACTATGTACAGTCACAGGGTGGTGTGCTGGATTCAGTGACCCGCAGGTCATAACTTATCTGACTCCCGTTAGCTGTACCAGTACTCGTACAGTACTAGGTGACAGATCCCTAGGTCACAGACACCTTATATTCGTTTATCTCTATAATCAGTTTACACTTGTATGAAAGATATTCAGTGACCGCACCCGATATAATACGTTATATTATATCTCACAGGGGTGTCACATCCAGCATCATATGCCCAGCAGTGTTCAGTGAGGACACGGCTGCAACGGGGCTCATGCCAGGTTGCAAACACAACTTTATGCGTACTCCGCAAAAAGGGTACGCTTTCTTACTTCCGCCTGCACCATTATTTGTTAAAATCTCAAATAATGTATGTAAAACTAATTCATTTGAGACCGTATGTTTTCCATTCAGGCAGTCATATAAAGTGCTTAATGAAGAGAAGACTAAGACGGCACTTGGCCCCCTTCCGGAGAGCGCTACTTCAGGCAATAGGTTCATGCGAGAAGCTACAATGCTGCACATGGACCCAACGCTGGAACACGGGGATCGAGCGCCACATAAGACCACTGTTCGGACGAGGGAGCATCGCGCAAAACGTGCTCTCATGGGACGGGAATACGGTGAGGGCTCACCCCGAGACGGGTTGGCACGCTTGCATGAGGAGTTGCATGGCCGGGAGAACTCAGACGGAAAAACCACCTTTCAGGGATCGGGTTTTTCCTATTTACCGGAAAACAGTTCGACAATGGCCTGGCCTTAGCGTTGAAGAGGCTGCTCCTGGCGTTCGACGTTCGTCCTGTTGTCACACGCACAGAAAGGGATGTCGATCATCGGTTTGCCAGGTCTGTGCCGCGAACGGCACCGGGATGAAAAACAATACAAGTGCGAAGGAGGAGGATGTGTATGGCAACGAGGAAGCCACGGGATCTTCGACGCACTCTTCGTGAGGAGCTCCACGCGGATCTCGGGTCCCCGCACACGAGCACTTCAGGGAAAAGATCAGCGTGCTAAAATATCACCAAGCAACCTCTTACTGAATAGTCACAGGCAGGCGAATAGTCGGACGGGCGAGGGATCCTTGGATATGGAAGAGGGGTTCGATCCACTGGAAATTCCACAGCCTTGCAAAGTGAAAGTATGCGTGCACAAAAGGTGCGAGCAATTGATGTTCGTCGAGAACGCTCATCTTGTCGACAGGACGTATATCGACTCAGTTATCGGCACGCCGGCGAGGGGCGCTATGACCGTCCCCGCTGAGCGGAGGGGCGCTATGACCGTCCCCGCTGAGCGGCGCGGCGTCGCCACGAGCAGAGCAGCGGGGGGAACGCTCATATCGGCATCGGCAGCGGCAACGCAAGTCGAAGTGACATATCGATATGTAGAACTGTCAAGTAATGACCTTGGATACGAGATTCATAAAAAAAATCCCGCTTGTACCCGATGGACTGACCGCATGCACGAGTCCTTCCCTTTTCCCTCGGACTCTTCGGACGATTGTTGTGTTTTCACTCGGCCGTTGGCTACCCCCAAGATTTCGGTGTGATCACAAGCCGCTGTTGTAGTGACTCATCAGAAACTGCGCTTCAGACTGTACAGCTTGTCTTTGCTGCGTTGTAGGATTCCCACCAGCTGCTGAGGGTGTAACCATGGAGACTTGCGATAATGGCACAGATTTTGAAGCTCAGCGCGCGAAGAAGGTGCGATACCGTTCTCTTTTCCTTAGAGTTTGTTGTTTAATTTATGAGCTTCGTTCCTGAAGATGGTCGGTGTAAGAGTAAACACGGTGTGACTCTCGTAAATCTTGGCTACGGCAACATCCCCTGCAGAGAGAACAGGTTTTAAAGAATCAGCATAGATATTAGCATCTATGCATACGTTTGAAATGCTGTGGTGTGCGTGTTAACTGCGTGGTTCGACTCGTGACTCGTATACGCGAACCGTCGTGAAAGTATGTATTCAAGACTGCTATGGAGCACGCATACTAAATACTGGGAATACAAGCCTCTGTAAACAGCTATGATGTGAGAGACGCCTATCGCCTTTTTTTCCTCACATTTAATAGCCGTGTTTTGGAGCAGATCGCCGAGAACAAGCGGCGGATGCTCGAGCTCGGCCTCCTAAGCCTCGCAGCAGATTTGAAACCGGCCAAAAGGTTTGCACTTCGCCCTTCTTCCTGCAGGGCCGTACCGCGACGATTGCTATTCGGGCGTTGCGCCGGCTGTGCATGTTCGCTTATGTCTCGACTGGTCGGAAGTCGAACCGATACGTCGCAGATTGGAGAGCGGAACGATGTCTCAGTCCAGTCGGGCCCCCATTGCAGAGAAAAGTGTACCCCGAAGACACCAACTCAGATGCCCGAGACGCAACAGCCGGCACGTCAATCTGCACGGTGCCTCCCTCACCCCGTGTGAGCCTCCCTCACAACAATTTGAGCTGAAGCTCTTTTCGCGACCGAGGAGATAGACGGAGCGGGATCGACGGGTTTTCCCATCAGACGCGCCTTTGCCAACGAGAGGGAGAATGCAGGAGTGCTGTAAGGCCTATCCCCGGACAAGCGCCTTTACTCATGTTCTGTATCCCTAGATCACGGCACCCTCTCGTATACACTCTAGTATTGCTTGTTTTATGTTCGGCGCTACGTCTGCATACCATCCCTCTTCCATGTATGTTCAGCCCACCGACCGCTCTTGCCAAGTGGCTCTTCTGACCGCGGGAAGGCTCGGCTCTTCGCGTCCCATCAGGAACGCTGGCAAGGAGCGTCCCAGTTACAGGGATGAATTCGATCTCGGAAGCCTCCGCGCGGGCCCTGCGCGCAAAGCCCCCGCCCAACGCGATCTTCGGGCCTTCTGGGCGGCCTATCACGACGTCGATCCAGAGACAGCCATCGCCGCCGGTACGCGGCCATAAAGCAAGTGTGTGCTCCGCAGTTCGTGCTGGAGCTCTGAACCACTCACTCGCACATGCCCATGCACACGCCGTTTTGCACGGGTGCTGACTCACTCGCCGGCTTGCGCCCTCTCACACGCCGGCCCACGCGATTGCTGACTCACTCGCCGGCTTGCGCCCACTCACACGCCGGTCCACGCGATTGCTGACTCA